>MU227806.1:3468008-3491728 GCA_018584345.1 Thuja plicata | reverse complement strand
AATGGAATCAATGTAAACTGAAGTTGAAATGGAAATAGAATTTGCTCGATTAAGTAATAAAATGAAATATTTAATAATGGTAATTGAATTCATTATGGGAACCTTAAGGAATGTTTTTGTAAATGGTTATGATTTTAAGTTAGAATGTTAAGGAAAAAAAAAAATTTAATTGTAATTTTAGGTCATAGACCTGATTCCTTATGGGTTCCCTGGCGGGGACATTACACCTTACATTTTCAGAAGATGATGATAAAGCTTTGAGCCATCCGCACAATCTTTCCTTTCATATTGAGTTCATGATCCATAGAACTCATGTCAGGCACGTGTTGATAGATGGGGGTGGTGGGCTTAATATTTGTTCCTTTAGTATTTTGAAAGAATTAGGTTATTCTTAAGAGGTTATAGATACCAGAAAAAGGATTACTATCAAAGCCTATGATGAGGCAGAAAGAAGTTCCAAGGGGTTAACCATTCTTCCTGTTAGGATATTTTATTTCAAATAGTTGATGTTGGACCCCTTGCATATAATATCTTACTTTTTAGACCATGGATTTATGATATGCAAGTAATGTCATCTACCTACCATCAATGTGTTAAGTTCCCCTACAATGGAATAGAGATTTGTATGCCTGGGGATAACACTTTATCTGTTAATTCAATTTTAGCAGGGGTGCATGTTCCCCTCAATAGAGAAGCAAAATATTTTGATTCTACCTTAGCTAAATGCAAAGACAAGCCTAGGTCAATAGACCTTGGTATGGGGGGGTATCAACTCAACTCCCTCACAACATTGCCAATTTCACCTCGGTCTTATGGCAAGCCTTCATCAGAAAAGAACCTTCCTCTTTAGCTATGACTTTAGTTGGAAAATTTGTAGAATCATCAGTGCCTATTCAAGATGAGAAAGAGGAGACATTTGTTAGAGACATGATCTATAGAGAAGAAAATTATATGCATAATGAGAACTTCTCTCCCTCTCCTAAGGCTTATGGAAGAGGGTATACTTTTGTCAAAAAGATGGGCTATCTTGGATATGGCCCTCTTAATCACAATTTGGATGCTAGGTCCAAACCTCTTGATCATGGTAAATTTGGACGCAAGTCTAAGAAGCCAGTTGGCCTAGGATTTGAAAATTGCAACAAGAATACTAATCCTCTCTTTGAAAAGTTGGATAGTGACGCTAAACTAGAGTATGTACCTAATTTGAAAAATCAACAAGATATGTGTGAAGATTGGGTCCCTTCCACTAATCTCCTTTGGGGAGATTAAGATATTTCAGTCAGCCGTGCATCAATTGCAACTTTAGAACAAGAATCAAATATAGAAGATCCTTTGAGAGAGCATCAAAGAAAGAATCTTGTTCATTTAATGGAAAGAGAAAGTACTACTTTTGATGATACTATACCTTCCACTTCAAGATTTCCTAAGCCTTCATGGTGTAAGCATCCTAGTCACAGTTAAGATACAAGTTCAAATGAGTATGAATGGGACTCTTTTTCAGAGCCTTCTATAGTTGATAGAGATATTTATGTTGTTCATATTTATAGTTCTCAACCTAAGGTAGATGATGAGTCATGTGTAGGATTAGAGGATTTGAACCCACGTGTTTCCTTAGTGGATGATTCTTCACTTGTTAAGACAAATCCTGATTTTGGTAGCTTAGAGGGATACGTGACAGACTCTGACTCTTTGGTCACCAGCGATAATATCATTCACATTTATAACCTTGAACCAATCATTGACTTACCTCTTGTTCATCCTGACCTTATTGAATGGTCCCAACGCTATCAAGAACCTCAACTTTTCATATTCCAAAATGATTTTGAGATAACTTGTTACCTAAATTCCATTGAACCTGTAGTCTCTTCCACTAGTGAACCAACTACCAGTACGATAGAGCTAGACATCAAGTACCTTAGTGACAAGATAAAAAGAAAAGAAAATCAAAAGAATAGGTGTTCTGATGGCAAAAACCACTGTGTGGCAATGTCAGAACTGAAAAAAGTAAAAAGAAATGACGTATCCAAGGGTGAAAACCTCTTTGAGGCACCTAAGGATGAGGTACTTGATCATCTCCTAGGATATTTTCAAGATTGATCTTCAGTGCTTATTTAACCAACACAAGCATTGAATTTGGGTACAGATGAGGCTCCACAAATAGTACACTTGGTGAAGTCCTTGTCACCAATAGAAAAAGAAGCTTACACTAAGTTCTTACAGAAGAAGAAGATTAATTTTGCATGGACCTATTCAGATATGCCAAGATTGGACATTAATCTTATTATGCATCACCTGTCCATAGCTCCAAATGTCAAACCAGTTAAACAGAAATTGAGAAAGATGCATCCTCACATAGCTCTCCTAGTCAAAGCTGAATTGGAAAAGCTCCTTGGTGCAAAATTCATAAGAGCTATTGCCTATGCTGAATGGATATCAAACATTGTACCAGTTTCCAAACATGATAAATCCATTTGAGTTTGCATAGATTTTAGAGATCTTAATAGTGAATGCCCGAAGGATGACGTTCTACTCCCCAATATAGACATGATAGTGGATATGACTGCGGGTTATGAGATTTATTCATTGATGGATGGTTTTTCTAGATACAACCAAATTGAGATAGCTCCCGAAGATCAAGAAAATACCACATTCACTTGCGCATGGGGTACCTATTGTTGGAACGTTATGCATTTTGGATTAAAAAATGTAGGAGCCACCTATCAATGAATTATGACAACTATTTTTCATGACATGATGCATAAAAACATGGAAGATTATGTGGATGATACCTTGGCCAAGTCTAAACAAAGAGATACACACTTAGATGATTTAGAAGTCATTCTAGATCGCATGGAACAATTTCAACTATGGTTAAATCCTAAAAAGTGTGCATTTGGAGTCACCTCTGGAAAACTACTTGGATTCATCATTTCAGCAAAAGGAATAGAGGTGGACCTTGAAAAAGTTCAAGCAATCATAGATATGCCACCTCCTAAAAACATTCGTCAAATGAGGAGTCTTCAGGGATGTCTTCAATCTATAAGGAGATTCATTTCACAACTGGCAGATAGAGCTCAACCTTTCAACAAGAACTTACATAAAGGAGTCAAATGTGTTTGGAATGAGGATTGTCAAAAGAGAATAGATCAAATCAAGAAGTACTTGGCCAATCCTCCTATTTACTTATTCTATAGATTTCAACGAAAGAAACTTCCTTGCGGGCATTACTAGCTCAACTTGATGAAAATGGGAAAGAAAGAGAAATATACTACATTAGCCTTACTCTTGTCTCATATGATGTTAACTACACTAGAATTGAGAAATCTTGCCTTGCTGTTGTGTTTGCTTCCCAAAATTTGTGACTTTACATGCTTGCGCACACTATACACCTCATAGCAAAAATAGATCCACTCAAATATTTGCTAAGTAAAGGCTGCTCTCACAGGTAGACTTGCTAAATGGATGATGATACTTTCATAGTTTGACATAGAGTACATTGAGCGTAAGGCAACCAAAGGACAAGCCATAGCAGATCAATTGGTTGATTTCCCATTACAAGATAATGCACCCATTCAAGTTGACTTCCCAGATGATCACCTCATGTATATGATTGAAAGAACATGGAAGATGTTCTTTGATAGATCTTTTATGCAAAATGGTTAAGGAGATGGTGTTTTGTTTGTTTCTCCTCATGGGTACACAATCCCTAAGTCTTATAAATTATTGTTCCCATGTAAAAATAACATTGTTGAGTATGAAGCTTTAACAAATGGACTTAAGATAGCCATAGAATGGAGAATCACAAAGTTAAAAATCTATGGGGATTCACAGCTGCTAATAAACCAAGTTAATGATGAATATCAAACAAAACATGAGAAAATGGTACCTTACAATAAAATGGTTGATTCCTTGAAATGATATTTCACATTTGTCATGTTTCAACAAATCCCTAGAGAAGAAAACAAAGCAGCTGATGCTATAGATACACTTGCTTCACTCTTTCAGTTAGAGCAACATGAATCAAGATTTGAATTCCTAGTGGAAGAGCTACATCACCCTATCTTTTGCTCCCAAGAGAGCCATGTCATTTGTACCCTTCTTGGTCATGAGTCATCCCATTATGGTGTCATTTACTCATATCTTCATGATGGAATTATACCTAAAACCTTTAACCGATCTAAACACAAAAACCTTACCTAAAATGCCTCTCATCATTCCCTTATCACTGGTGATTTGTATAGGAGGGGTCTAGATGGAATACTTCTTAGATGCTTAGAAAAGGAAGAATCTGACCAAGCATTAGTTGAAATTCATGGGGGCATCTGTGGGGGACACTCCAATGGTCTTTCCATGGCCCGAAGGTTGCTTAGGGCGGGGTACTATTGGCCTACGATCTAGATTGATGCAGTTGCTTTTGCAAAGTCATGTGAAAAGTGTCAAAAACATGGTAACCTATAAATACATGCTCCAGGCAGGGAGCTCATTCCTTCTATATCTCATTGGCCATTTCAGTGCTGGGCCTTTGACCTTGTTGGGTAGATTCATCCCAACTCATCAGGTGGACACAAGTTTATTATTACTGCTATTGATTATTTCACTAAATGGGTAGAAGCTATCCCACTTTCTGTTGCCTCATGCAAGACAGTTTATCTATTCATTTTGAACCATATCATATGTCGATATGGAGTGCCTTCCGAGATTATCACTGACAACGGAGGCCAGTTTAAAAATAAGGACCTTAAACAACTCTGCAATAAATTCAAGACTAAACAACATTGGTCCTCCATTTACTTCCCGCAAGGAAATGGTCAAGTAGAGGCATCAAACAAGACCATTCTTAAAATATTGCATAGAACAGTTTGTAAGAATGGTAGAGATTGGCATTTATAGATAAATCTGGCTTTATGGGCCTATAGAACGAGTATTCATACTCCTACTAGGGCTACTCCTTTTGCCCTTGCATATGGCACTGAAGCACTGTTACCTTTGGAGGTTGAGATTCCTTCACTTCAAGTTTCTCTCTATGGTCTAGTTACAGATGAAGACTACCGCGCCATGAGACTTCAAGAATTAGAACTTATAGATGAAAAATGTCAAGCATCATTTTACCATATGAGGGTCTATCAAAAGCGCATGTCCAAAGCTTTCAACAAAAAGGTTCGCCCTAGAGAATTCCAAGTAGGAGATCTTTTCCTACGTGAAAATCCTAAGAATCAACAACATAGAAATCAAATGGGCAAATTTGAACCTAATTGGCTTGGACCTTACATCATTACAACAGATTTTGGAATAGGTGCTTATTTACTATCTATAGAGGAGGGAGAACAACTCCCTGATCCTATCAATGTCTTGCACCTAAAGAAGTTCTATCCATGATGCCCGTTCTTTCTAGGGGCATCCTTTGTACATAATTATTGATCCTGAAAAAATTTTAAAAAAAATGATATATTGTCAAAAATTCTAAAAATCAAAAAATGTCCTGAAAAAATGATCATCTTAGTGAAAACCTAGCAATAGGTGCTTTGATGTATCTAAAAAAAATTATATATTCGAAAAATACAAAAAAAAAGTAAACAATTCAAATATTCAAAAAAAAAATTGAAAAAGTGCCTTGGTGAAAACCTAGAAACAAGCGCCTTGGTAGAAAAAATTCAAAATTTTTTTTATAAAAAGTCCTAAAAAAAATTTAAAAAAAGAAAAAATGAAACAGAAAAAAATTGTAATAAAATCCGAGTGGTGAAAACCTGGAAACAGGCGCTACTTGAGGCCTTTTCACCCCTGTTTCTTAGCATGTGTCCTTGATGCTTAGCCTTTCTCCATCATGCCTTGTCCTTGTTTCCTTGGTCTAGAATTGGTCTTTGTATTTGTCTAGGGGGAAAAACTGTGTTAGCTTTGGTTTCTTAGATGCGTTAGTCTTTAGGACATCTCACGAATGGTGTTTTTAAATACCACGCCAACTGTATTTTTCAATACAACCCTTGACATCGAGTATTTTTCAACACTTATTGGTTTGGTCTTACCCAGTTTTGTCATGTGGTCTTGCCTGCTTGCAAGCATTCGATCCTTATCCTTGGACCTCAGTATCAGTTAACACACTTAAATTTTTAAACACAACACTTAATTCTTGATCTATGTCATAATATTTTCTTTGTGTGTTGACTGTTATTGATTTTTGTTGAGTTTCCTTGTCTCATAAGTCTCTCCATGATGCATAGCTAGAGGACTTAGGGCATGGGGCATGTTTTTATTTTCTTCCTGCTTTATGCTTCATTGTTTTTGCACAACTGTTCTGCTGGTCATCCTAGCCTCTATGCCTTGATGTGAGCGTGGTTTCTCTATATTAAATTGGGTAAGCTAAGATCACAGTCATCTTGACCTTTATGTCTTTGATGCTTATGTTAGAATCTTTCCACATTCTCATTTGATATATCACATTCATATCTTCATAGTTGCACTTGTGAGTAGTGATGATTGTGTGATTTTCTGATGTACGTTAATAATGGCCCAATGATGAAAATAAGTTCCTTAACATTCTCTAATGAATGATGAACACAAAGACCTATGTTTCAGTTGCTCTATTGTAGGTACACTTTTGCATTTTCATGTAGCTTGCATTGTTAGACTTCATGTTAATTTGCATTTTTCAGTTGCATTATGATTTTGAGAGGGTTTTTTTCATCTTTCTTATGGACTTTTAATCAACTATGATCACGTTCTGATCTTCATTTCCTTATCTTCTTTCATGATCTCAATCTAGATTTTCTCTCTTAAACAGTTGATTGATTTCGGGGCATTCTCTCTCTTGAGGAAGATTCTCTTTCTTCTCTTCATTTCTTTCCACCTCTTCCAAACTTATATCTTCCATTTGCTTTCACCCCACTTGTTTTCTTCTAATTCAACCTTGGGGCATAATCTTTTGTGCTTGATGATCTACCTTGGTTCTGTGACCCTTATATCTTTCATATTACTTCAAGAACCTTATCTTTAGTTCGATTTGATCAAATTTATCAATTTGTTGTTTCTCCTCTATCTCATTTCAATTTTGATCATGAGGGGGCAGTACCTATCAAACATCAATCCTTGATTCAGCTTTATCAATCCTATCATTCGCTTCACTTGGGGCAACCTTGCTTGAGATTGTTATCTTGGACATGTCAATTACTTATTTACAATGGTGTTGACCTTGTCTTTTTTGCAATCAATTTATCTTTGTTCTGATGTCAATTACTTATTTACAACGGTGTTGATGTTTGTGTTGTTTTGTGATCCCAAATTGATCTCACACTTCAACTGCATTCTTTGACTACATGTGTTCCTAGAATGATCACACATTAGTCAAAGAGGGGCAAATGTGTGCACCCTAAAATGGTCACCTAGACTATGGGCCCCATTTATCATTTTATTATTTTATCAAATTTTTGAATCAATGCTTTGCAACATTTCTCAATTCAAATCAATTTCCTTGATCAAATCATAATTAATTCAATTATTTCAATATTTCCTAAGGTTTGATCATTTTTATTTAATTAAAAGATTTAATCTCCCTTTTAATTAAATAAAATTCATCTTATTTAATTAAATTAAATTCCTCACATTTAATTAAATAAAAATTCTTCTAATTTATTTAATTAAAATAAAATCCCTCTTTTAATTAAATAAATAAAAATCCCCACTTAAAGCACTTTATTTGATGAAAAAGGAAATAAATTAAATAAAAATCCCTTTTTCTTCACATCTTCCTACGTGGTGGGCTTTTTTGCCTCTTAATCATAGTCTTTGATTTTTTCCTCTTAATCTCAACCGTTCACTTTTCTTTATAAGGAGCCCTCTCCTTCTCATTCAAAAAGATAGAGAATTTTTAGTATTGTTATGTTGCAGGTTTGGAGAGCAATTTTAGAGAAGAATTTGAGCACTCAAGCTTGGATATTGCAACTTCTCTCTTCTTGTCTTCTTCTTCTTGCATCCATGGCTATTCATGTAGATTAGATTCATATTTCCTTTCATAGATTAATATTGCATCCATATTTCCTTTCATAGAATAAGCATGCATTGTTATCATTTAGATTAATTTCCTTTCATGCATTGTGTTAGCACTATACCAAGAAAATTTTCAATTTCCTAGTATTGGAAGTTTTCCTACGTATTTTGGTTCAAATCCCATGTCTTACTGTGCTAAAAAGGTCAAAAAGTAGTCAAAAATCATCAAAGATTCTTTGTTTCAAATGTTGGTCGCACACCCACGCTGGTCTTTTAACATGTTTTTGAGGTGTGTGAGTGAGCGGTGAGTCATTGAAGTAGAGAAAAAGGGGTTAGCGATTGTGCGATAAGTTAGTTTTAAGATTTTGATAAAAGCACTCGCTTAGCCACAAAGGATTAAGTCATAGAGAATTTTCAACAGCGAGTCTACGACCAAGAAGAAAAGGGGTCATCGCTCACTCGCTAATATTATAAGTTGAAGTGTTTTGCAGTGCGATTGCATGACCAGAAAATAATACATAGTTATTTTGAAAACCCGCTCACTCGCTCAAGGAAAAGACATGATAAATGAGGATCAACGAGTGTGTGACTAGGAGATGACTGAGTAATAAAGACCATGTCGCTTACTCACAGAGTTTCAATGAAAGTAAGATCTTGAGCGGTGAGTCCGTGACTGATGAAAACAAATGTGATGTCGCTCACTCACTCAAATACAAACATAAAGCATTAAGAGGCACCGACTGCGTGATTGAGAAGTAATGAAACTGTCAGTTAGGTCATCACCCAGTCGCAGAGCATACAAGCCAAAGAAAAGATAGAGTGTGAGTACGTGACTAAATGAAGAAAAGGGTCTTGTCGCTCACTCGCGAGAACAAATTTGAATATGATAAAGGTACAGCGAGTTGGCAACAAATTGACATGTGGCTCATTTCAAGCCTACGAGGGTAAAAAAAGGAAAAAAGGTGTGTACTTTTTCCAGTAGGGATCATACAATTTGAATCAATGGCAACATTAGTTACAGAGAGATGATTGCGTAATTTTGCAAGTTCTAGAATTTGACATTAAATTGGACAAGACGCTGATTTGATGACTATAAGTTTGAATGATTGAGCTTGATTTTGTATAGCTCTCATTTCTACATCCTAATATTTCCTGTGAAGAACATTAGAGCTTGTTTGTTTGAAATAGTTTGTTTGAGATAGTAATTTGAAGAAGGATGAGTCAAGTTATTGTTCCCACTGCCTCGTAAGGGTCTGAGAAGAAGGAGGTTACACTAAAGAAGTATGTGGAAGAATTTATTGAGTTGCTGCCAGGGACTTTGAATATAAATAATGAAAATTAGGATGAATGGAAAGATATATGGTGCCAATGTAGAAACCCAATCACCCCGAATTACTCTAGTAATACCTTATTCCATTATTTTTGGAATAATAGGATTAAAGTAGTCCCCATTTGCAATCCATGGGATTTGAATATGGCAAAATTGATTGTGCCTGATGTCTATGTTGAGATAGGCCTTATTAGGGAACTAGCTAGAAACTATTGCCTAGTAGCTAGGGTAATCAGGAAGAAGAATAAAGAGACCCAAGTTTCCATAGACAAGAGGTCAATGGAAGAAGTATTTGGAATCACTAGTTCATTGTGCATAGATATTGATTTGAAGAAGATTCAGGCTGACTGTGTCAAGAGAGAGAATTTGATTAAGAAGTATGAAATGCCCAAATTCATGCCCAAAGTAGATAGGCACCTGGTAAAAATCCTAGACAATCTCAAACCACCTTTTAAATTATCCCTGTTTCATCACTACATAAAGTGCATGGTGTATGGTTTGAGAAAAGTTTTAGGTTTTGATGGAGATTCTACAGTGCCTCAAGATGTACTCACGATGGCTATGAACATTCAACACCCGAAGGTTAATACTGACTATGACTATGTGGGATACATAGTTGATGCTATTCATGCTGCATTGGTGGAGATACAGTCAGACACCCCAGTACCTACCTTCAAGCATTATTCTCATCTCATGTATATGATTTTATATTATAATAGGACATCTATGGATAAAGAGCTTGAATTGTTTGTTTTAGAGTATGGTGTTGAAGCACCAATCCAAAGATGGACTAAAGTATGGGATAGTTCATCCATCAACTCATCATTTGTATGCTTTTGTAATTGGATTGTGGATCCAATTTTTAATTTATTAGGAACAGATAGGCATAGGCCTCCATTTGAAATCAGAAAGGTTTTGAGACCTTGGGATTATGTTCCAAACTGGCCTATCTCTCACAATTGGGCTGAATTTTTCTTCTTCGATTACATTACTATCATCAGAGTATATGGTTGTACACAACCACCTCACATCCTACCTAAGTTTGTCCCTCTTAGGGTTGCATTTTTAGAATTTATTTGGTAAATCACTTGGGTTGATAAGGAATTTTTAGAGGGACATAAGAACAACACTTTTATCCCTAGATTATGGGTAGATTTTGACTTCTCCATTGGGAAAAGGGTTTTTGATTTGATAAATGACTTCTTGAAGCAATATAGAATGTCTACAACAGTTCCCAGGTTTTGTGATCTAGAATAGTTTATACAAACAGCCTTGAGAAGAATGACTTCTTGGAAAAAGATTAGAGATCATGAGCCACTGGATGATGAAGATGTTGTAAGGAACAAGTTAAATAAGAAAGAAATCCAGGAAAGGAGAAGGAAATGGAATGACCTCCTTAGGGCAGAATTTGAATGGAAAGAGTCAGACAATTCTTTCTCTGGTTTTTTCCCTGATCTCCCATACTTACAAAGGATAGAGGAAATGCTTAAGTCCTATGATACTCTAATGGCACAGGTACCACAGTTCAGTGTTGAGGATGCACAATCTCAAGGGTCTCCAATTCCTGTTGCATTGCATGACCAAGAACATCAAGAACAACAGGAAGAAGAGAAACAGGAAGAAGAGCATCAGGAAAAGGAAGAGCATCAGGAAGAAGAAAAGGCTAGTGAGGAAGCCACCTTGGCTACGTATGCACCCTAAAATGGTCACCTAGACTATGGGCCCCATTTATCATTTTATCAATTTTCTGAATCAATGCTTTGCAATATTTTCAATTTAAATCAATTTCCTTGATCAAATTGTAATTAATTCAATTATTCAATTATTCCAATATTTCCTAAGGTTTGATCATCTTTATTTAATTAAAATATTTAATCTCCCTTTTAATTAAATAAAATTTATCTTATTTATTTAAAATATTTAATCTCCCTTTTAATTGGATAAAATTTATCTTATTTAATTAAAGTAAATTTCTCCCTTTTAATTAAATAAAATTTCTCTTATTTAATTAAATTCAATTTCCCCCATTTAATTAAATAAAATTCTTCTAATTTATTTAATTGAAAGAAAACCTCTCGTTTGATTAAATAAATAAAAATCCCCACGTAAAGCACTTTATTTGTTCAAAAAGGAAAAAAATTAAATAAAAATCCCTTTTTCATCACATCCTCCTAAGTGGTGGGTTTTTGCCTCTTAATCATAGCCTTTGATTTTTGCCTCTTAATCTCAACCATTCACTTTCATTTAAAAGGAGACCTCTCCTCATTTTCATATTAAGGTTTTTATAGTATTGTTATGTTGCAGGTTTGGAGAGCAATTTTGGAGGACGATTTGAGCATTCAAGCTTGGATATTGCAACTTCTCTCTTCTTGTCTTCTTCTTCTTGCATCCATGGATATTCATGTAGATTAGATTCATGTTTTTTTTCATATATTAAACTTGCATTTGTATTTCTTTTCATAGAATAATCATGCATTGTTATCATTTGGATTAATTTCTTTTCATGCATTGTTATCATATAGAGTGGATCTCATTTTCATGCATTTGAATCTCTCATTTCATGGTGTACTTGCATAGGCACTAACTAGGTCAATCTGAGGGCCTCCATTTCACACCTTTGCACTCCATGACTAGAGGGCTATGGATCGACATTTGAGGCCTTATTCTTGAGCAACCTTGGATGAAATGATTCATAGAAGTGTGTCAACATTTTAACACACATTTTTGGCACCCACCATGGGGCAGAAGATTCATTTTCTGTCTTTTTAGCTTTTTTTTTTGTCAATTTATTTTCGGATCCAAAATTTCTGTCTTTTCCGTACTTTCTATTTTTGTGTGCAGAGAAAGTTTTTGCAAGCTTTTGCAGGTCTTCGCACGAGATTTTGCTGGATCTGGTGTTTTATCACGTGGTTCTGTGTACTTATTCACACGGTGCAGTGTACTTCCTCATGTGAGATTTGGTATTAGTACTGTGATTTGGCTGGTTTGCTATCTTTGTACCTTTTTTACTGCCTGTGCATTCTATCACGTGGTTGTGCATGTCCTCGCGCGAGCTTTCTATTTCCTCGCATGGCACTATGCACTTTATCGTGCAGCTCTATGTACTTTCTCGTGCAAGATTTCATACCAGAGATCTGATTTTCATTTCTATATTGATATATCTCTGATTTTTTTGTGTTAACCACTAATGTTTACTGTTTCTAGTGGTTTGTGATTTGTTTTTGTTATTGTTGTTGTTGATTTGGACTTTCTTGGATAAACAACAAAATGATTCACATCGCATTGGCTTTGAGGTATTTTTTTTATCTCTATCACATTTGGATTTTGGGAATTAAAATGAACCTCTCATGTGTTTAGCTTAAGTGTTTCTTGCTTTCAAAGATCACATTTCCAATTGGTGCTCTAAAAATGTACCTAGTTTTGCTTTCTTGCATATATGTTTCACATAGTAATTAGGCCCTATGAACACTATTTGTGGTGATCTTGAGAGAATGGGATTCATTCACTTATTTTACATGCAAAGCTCTTCTTAATGATAGATCCCCTTGTAGGTAGGGAAGGATTTTGTTTTTACCTCATTGGTCAACTTGGTTTGGGCTTCAACTTTTGGCAATACTTTCTCTCTTTGGGGGATTGGTGTCATTTGTTGTTGTGTGAGACTTGAATGAGGTGATTTCAAATTAGTGGTACAATGAATCATGTTTGCTATGTTTTGGTGAGGTGAAGAGGCTAGAGGATTATGCTCTTTTCCCTTTTGGGAGAATCTGAAACTTGGAACCCTTGAATCCGAACTAAGTCCCCATGTGGTCCATTTTTTGAGTCTTCCTTGTTAGAGAGGGTTAACTGTAGTGTACATTCCCTTTATTAGGTCAACCACGTGGATGGAACCTCAAGTGGTAATAGCCATTTTCACCACGGTAGTAACAACTGCTCTATAAATGTCCTTGTGGAAGAAATCTCCACGGGTGTAGTTTCTTGTGGGTTGTTAGATCTCCTTAGCAGCTCCTGATTGATTAAATTCTTGAATTGTGGCAAAACCTCAGTGTGCTGAGATTGGATTTCACCCACTTGAGATTGCAAAATTTACAAAGTCAAGCCATTACTAAGAACCATAGTGCAACCAAATTGTTATTCTCTAGGACTATGTGCGTGATTAGAAAACATTTGAGAACACACACAAGTAGCATTCTTATGGAGTAGAATTACTATGACACTATCTATGTTCATGTGCAAGGTTGCTTTGTCCCTTGCTCATTGTTTTAAGATATTGATTTCTTGAAATCCCTGATTGTTGCATTATGTGATTTATTCATGATAAAATCTGTTAATGCACCTAGTTGGTTATTTAAAACAAGCAAAAACTGAAGTTCTATGTCCTTTCCTCGCACGAGAAAACTATTTTCTTGTGTCATTTGCTGCATATCCTCATGTGAGAAATTATTTCCTCATGCGAGACAACACTTCCTCATGTGAAAATACATGTCAGTGAACTGTTGTTGTCATTTTTGAGCCCATTTTAGCTTGTTGTCCTGTCATTTTCAGTTTTCTGGGTTGATCCAGGTCTGATTGGATTACTTACCCTACTGTTGGAAGCTTGTTTTTCTTAGGATTCTTGTGTTTGACCTCTTGAATTAGAAATCTTTGATTTCACAAGTGACCTTTCTCGGCGCTTGGTGAGCTAGAAACTGTCCTTGTTAAAAAGATAAACCTTTAGATTCTTTGATAACACACCTGGAGAGTTTTGGTAGTCTCTTGTCCATCCACTTTCATACAATTTCAATCTCAATTTATATAATTTGGGTAAGACCATCCTCCTAATCCATATGTGCTAGGGTACTCACCCAAATTTATTGGGCACCTATGTGGCAGTGTTGGCTTATCCCTCTTTGCAATTTTCTATCTTATCACCTCTTTTTGGACAAGTTAATGCCTTTTCTATCCTAGTTTGGTACTGACGTTTCTTAGGGTAATCCTATCAACTAGTACCTTTTCTTTCATGCCAGTTACAACAAAATATCAAGTAAATCAAGGAAAATGACCTCAAGTGGTTTTTAACCAATTACCCTTAGTTCAAACTTGCCAAAGACATAAGGAAAAAGGACCCATATTTGATCAATCACCTAGGAATACTTCAAAGATCTGGCTTGATTCCAAGAGTCACCTTAGTGAGTTGGGTATCCCTTTAGCATATTCTCGCTCTTCTATGGATATGAGTTACATAATGACTCGGAGGGAGAGAGAAGCCATGGATAAACATTATGAGGATTTGTTTGCAAGGAGTGGACATGCTCTTTCCTTCAATGGTTCCTCTCAAAATAGTAGACCAACCTCACCCCTTATTTCAACAAGATATTTGGATGCACATCGAAGGGCTGAGAAAGAGAAAGGTAAGAGACATGTTTATGATGATGAGTTATCCCAACATGAGGAACAAGGAGATGAGCTTCATGATGCTCACATCAATGCAACTTATACCGACAACTTGTTTCAACATTCAAGACCAAGCTCACCTCTTAAAACATCTAACAACTACATGAGTGACAAACTTAAGAGGATTGAGCATGAAAAGAAGGTTTTCCAAGATGAACAAATTTATAAGAAAGAACAAATTAAATGTTTAGAGTTGGAGAAAAAATCTTTAATGGAAATGGAAAGGAAAACCCTTCAAGAGGATCAAGCTAGGATCTTGGCTCGACAAATTCATGGTCCATTTAACCATATGCATATTAGTGGTGGAAACGGTTCCCCTCCATCCATTCCTAGAACTCTAAGAAGTAGGAGACATTCAAGATCACCATCACAATCTCCTAGTCCTAGAGGAAGAAGGGTTTCTAGACATGATCATCATAGGAGACAAAATCCTCCTAGGAGCTCCAAGCCATCTTTGTAACATGCTCATTATGGTTCACAATATGGACGTAGTAACATGAGTTTTGATCACACCTCCCAAGATTTTATGAACATGCAACAAGAACCATTCTTTCAACAGTATGTGGAGAAGTATGTGAAGCAAAACCAAGATAAGATCTTAAAGAGTCTAATTGATAATGGGGCTAAGGTCCCTTACAACTTTGATGTGGATAGAAATATTAAGAGACAAGATCCATCTCAAGAGGAGAAGGTGGATGAAATACAAAGACAAATAGCCAAGATGTCTGCACCTAAGAATTCTTTCTCATTGGACTCGATTTGTCCTAATCCTTTTGATAAGAGTGTTAACATGAAAGAATTTCCTAGAAAGCTTGAAATTCCTCAATATGACAAATATGATGGAAGTGGAGATCCACATGATCATGTGTGATAGTTTTATACCACTAGTTTTGAGTTTCATCAAGATGATTCATACCTCATGAGGTTATTCCCACGAAGTCTTAGGGGGAAAGCAATGGAATGGTTTACTAAGATAACTCCTCCTATTAAGACTTTCAAAGAGCTTGTTCAAAGATTTTTTTGACACTTTGCATACAATATTTCAAGATCTATCACTTTGTTGGATTTATGTAGCTTAAAGAAGAATCAAGGAGAGTCCTTTGTTACCTTCTTGCAAAGATGGAGATGAAACTACTCTTGTTATTCTGGAACTATTCCTGATAATGAAAAGATTGATATTCTTGTTATCAATTTGGTCCCTAAATTGCGGTATGAAGTAAAGAAAGTGGTTTTTGATTCATTTGACACCATGGTTGAGACTGCATGCCGAATTGAGGATGTTTTGAGAGAACAAGGAATTTTGACTAAACATGGAAACTGTTGGTGCTATTTCCTATTTTCTGAGCTTTGGTTGTCCATTTCAGCCTCCTGGTTCTTTCTGGCCTTTTCTCTGTCTTTTTTTCAGGTGTCTTAAGTCTTAAACCTTGTCAAGTTCATAAACCCTGAAAACCCTAGGCTGCTAAGTATTAAAAGATGAAATAAAACCCTATGTCTTAGCATGTTATTTTTCAGCGTTACCTTTTCCAAGTTACTTAAGGCATGTGTTTTAAGTCTGGTCGCCTCGTCGCATGATCCCAACATCGTATTCCACATTGTCTCCCGACTTCGCTTTTTCCTTGTGTCGCATTATCTCTGTAAGAATCAGACTATTCCTTCATAGTTATGAGACTTTGCGATCTATTCTTAGTCAGGTTGTCACGGGATCACCATGTTATAATATTTTTAAAAGAACGGGGCCCACTGTTAGTCGGGTGATCGCGTGATATTTTTCACAGTTAGTTAAATGTGCTCTAACTTCGCGATTACCTTTTGTCGTGTTGTCACTGGATAGTGCCTTGGCTAATAGTTAACTTTGCCTTTAGTCGCATAGTCTCCAGAACAAACGGCGGTTAAGTGATGACAGCTTCAACTACGCGACTAACCGTTTGCAGTTTATAATGTTACTCAGTCGGGTTATCGCCAGAACTGGGGCCGATGACTCAGCTCTTCAGCGTGTAGCAAGTGGATAAATAATCGGGTGACATGTGTCACAGGCCAGGTGGATACTAAGGGTTGTCGCCTGGTCGCTAGAAAGGGAAAATGGATTCAACGACTATGCAATTAAGGTGTGTTTCCCTTCAGTCGTGGTGTCGCTGAATATTTTAAAGGCATGTAAAAAGATCTGGCGACTTAGCAAGGCCGTTGGATGAAGAGGTCACATGATCTGATGGTGGTCACGTTATCTGGTGATCAAAGTGTCCTAAGGAAAGGGTCCTCCCGACTTAGCGATTAACGTTTGTCACGAAGTCGTCAGAAGTAATAAAGGGCACATGTAACATGGTTAAAGTAAAGTTAAATTTATCTCTTGACTTTGCGACTAAAGGTTGTCGTGTGATCGTAAGGTGAAAGGTTAGCGTCCTGCAACTAAGTGACAACTGTAGTGGTTAAGCTAAACAGTCAGTCGCGTGGTCGCTGGAAGGTGACTTGGGTTGCCAGAGGTTAAAATGCACGTTGTCGCTAGGTCGTGAAAAGAAACTGAGGTTAGTGACATTGTTCCACGACAAAGAGACTTCAGTCAGTCATGTGGTCACTGGATCTTGAGATTCAAAATAATGGTGGAAAAGTTTTCAAATTGACTGTGTGATCGTTCAACAGGTGTGTTTCCAGTTTCAGAGCCCAGGGTGTTATGCTTGCAGGAAAAGGATAATTTGCTTGATTTGCAGTATGTCCCTGATTGATCAGTGAATTATAAATGCAGGAAATTGTGCACAGGTCAATCACTTGATATCTGAGACAGATTTGTTTCAATATCGGTAAATGAAAAAAGGAGATCTAGGGTACTGCAAGTGTGAGCAAAGCTGCGGCTGAATTTTTCAATGGGTACAGGTGCAGAGTGGGGGTACCCAGGACTTTAGTTGGCCATCAGACAATGAAGTAAAGGCATGGGAAGTCATGACTACACCAAAGAAAAAGAAAACTGTGGTAGAGGAAGAAGTTTTGGATGAAGAATAAAGTGAACATTTAGTACTGCACTATTCAAGGATAAGATGGACAATTATTACAAAAAAGGAATGTAGGTGGGTAGGCGAGCACAACTATCTGGACTCAGCATTAATACTACCAGCTACCATTTACAAATCTGATTGCAGTTGCTAGATCGGGTGAAGACCAGAAAATATTTGTTTATATCTTTTGACTGGGTCTTTTCACCATTTCTTCTCTCTCCTCCTTTTGTCTCTCTTGTATTTTTTAGGGTTAGGGTTTCCTTTGACCATCCGAAGCTTGTTTCATCCTTAGGGATTCCAAGATGGTCATAAAACCTATGTATAGTAGAAAGTTGTAAGTTTTGAGGGTTCCTTTCCTCTGCCCAGAGCAGGTCCCTATTGGTCTTGGGAAATTTTATTGTAAGTTATACTTCTGTATCTTTGTATATTTTGGAAAGCTTCTTGTCTAGATATGTTGAAGCAGAATACAATAATAGAATACAGTGTGGTTTTTTCCCTCTTTCATATTATCTTGTCTCTTTACATTCTATTTGTGCTCTAGTGTGTTTTATTTGTAAGGCATTTAAAATACACCAGCTATAAGGTAGTTTGTCTAATTGTTTATGAGTTCCTTTCAAGGAGAGGACTAAGTTTCATAGATGATTTCAGAGAGCAAAACATTCTGTTAAAGATTTGATGCAGATGTATGTATATGAGAGGATAGTTTGTAAGGCACTCTATCTCAGCGACATGTAGTTTGTAAGGCATTCTACAGTATCTCTGTTATTTTATCTTTGTTGATCCATGTTTTCATTGACTCTTTGCCCAAGGGATAGGCACTGATCTTGAGTATAGTTTTCAGTATGTTCCCCATCCAATATACAAATTATTTAATCTAAATACTCCTGTTACTAAGAACAAAAGAGCTAAACTCAATAAGGACCTATGTCAATAGGACAGTGTCCATTTTAGTGATTCCTTAGAGAGTGAATCCTTAGGTTATCCCTCCTATGTTAAAAGGAAGAAGGATGAAAGTCCTTGTATCACTGGTTTTTTCTATATTAAGGATCATAGTTTGTATGGTTATATCTTGCATCTGGTTATGCTTGGTCATTTGCAAGGTAATTTATAAGTTGGTTTAACTAAGGTACATAGCAAATTAGTGTCCACATTATAACATACTGTGTAAACAGTTATCATAAAAGGTAAAACCTGCCTGAGTATATGTGGAGCTTGAAAATGAAGAAGGACATTATCCAGTCCTTAGCAATTAGGCTTTTCTTGTCCCTGAATCAGTATTAGAAGGCATGGTGTTCAAGTAGTCATTTCAAGCACTGTGGTTCACACAAGAAAAATCCCTAACAAAATGGTGACTCTGCTGGGGAAAAAGTAGAGTCAGATTCAAAAAAAAAATTGTTATAAAATCCTCACTAAGTGTGAGTGGCAACTCTGAGTTTTCTGTTTGATCAGTGCATGCTATTTTAAGAGTTAGTGGCCAGACCATTAAGTTGTTGCAGGATTGAAATCTGGTTTTCATTCTGATAAATAAATTTTAGATCTGTGAGAATGGAAGGTTTCAATTCATCTGGTATGCAGCCCATCAGTGATATCAATAGGCCTATCTTTAATAAAAGGTACATGCCTTTTTGTTTTGATAGCGTATATGGCTTTCCCAATGTTATTCCAAATGGTATTCGAGATAAATTGCCAATATTTTGTGGGAAGCTACATGATTCAGCAAGTCAGCATATCCAGTTGTTTGTTGATTTGATGGGTGATTTTGAGGTTGCACATGAAGATGTTTGTATGAAATTGTTTGTTCAGACTTTAAGGGATGATGCTCGTGAATGGTTTTCTTTCTTACCAACTTATTTGATCTCCTCTTGGAGTGAGTTACATTCAGCCTTCATGTTGCAATTCGGTGAAAGAGTAAATGCACATGCTGCATTTACTAAGTTTTTGCAAATTAGGATTGAAAGTGAAGAACTAGTTCCTAATTTTAACATTAGATTCGGAAAAGTCTATAATGATATCCCTAAAAAATTAAAGACCCAGTGATCAAGTGTGTGTAGTTATCTACTTTGATGCATTTGATAGGGACATGAGCTATTTGTTGCGGGATAAAGAACCTAAGACTTTGCATCAAGAATTCATGACAGCAGTAGAGATTGAAAATAACATGAAATATGGATTGACAAAGAACCATTTCTCTAGAGGTGCTAGCCGACAAGATGAATTTGAAAGTAGAAGAGAGTGTCATGATAAAATTTTAAAATCATATCAGCAGTTAATATGCCCTACTGTTGCAGGTAATGTTATTAAGAGTTTAGACTTAAGAACATGTGATGATGGAGTCTCTTTGTTACAAGGAGCTCATTCTATTTCAAGTAAAAGGAACACATGCGTTTGTAATGTTACTGCAGTAGATGATAAGGTTGATCCACTTAATTATTCACAAATGCAAGAGTCTTGTAGGAGTGAGCAAGCTGAAAGTTGTGTTTCAAGTGGTGAGAACAATAGTGTTGATATGTCATGGCATGATGGGGTATCAAATGAAAGTGATGGTGATCAGTGCACAACTCAGTCTAGTAATGATGATGAGACTGTTACTTGTTATCCAAGAGAAGATGAGGACAATGAAAGTGTTTGTCCATCTTCCTATGAGTCTGATGCAACATGGGAAGAGGAGAGCAGTGATGGGAGTGAGTTTTCTGATGAATATGAAGGTAGTTTTCCTTCTCCTGAATCTAAAAATGATGTTTTGTCCCTACATGGTTTAGATCAGCTTTTAGTTGATAGTGTTAAAGTGAGTTCATCATTGTTGTATGAGGATAAAGAGGTTGTTGAAGGAGACATTTCACATAATGATAAATTACCTAATTTTACAAAGGAATGCCATAAAATTGTAGATGATTTTTTTTCTTCATATGCTAAAGGTACACATGATGTTGATGTTGAAATTGATTTCAAGGTGTTTATTAACCCGTTGTATGATGTGGATGATGATATGGATCACCCCATCATTTTTCAAAGTGTGTACAAAGGAGATTTGCATGAAATTATAAATCCACTTTTTGAAGAGCATGATGAATTTCCAGATTTGGTTAGTTCTGATTTAGAAGATGATATAGTATTATATTGCGGAGATGAATCAGATTGTTGCTCTTCCTGTTGTAACCCTGATTATGATAAAGATGTTGTGTTTGTTGATAAAAGATGTGATCAAGTAATTGTTCCAAATCAGCCAACAGGTGATAGCAAGTTTTATGAAGATTATTTTCATGTTGCTGTTGATTCAGTGTGTGTTTATGAGGATACACTGGAGGATTGTGGAGTACTCTCTGAGGCTGATGTTGATGGCATGTGTGGATGTATGTCTGGTTGCTCATTTGATTGCCAGAAGGATATACAAGGTGAGTTACAAATTAATGACAAATATAACCCATTAGGTGAAATGGAGTTTGAGCACTTTGTATTTCCAATTGATAGCATGCATGAATCAATTTATGAGGATGAATTTCAGTTTGATATTTGTGTTCATATACATGCTAATGTATATTTTCATAGTGAAAAAGATAAAGAAAATGTGTCTGGTTCTTATATGCACTATGAAAACAAAGAGAGTTATTTTTTGCCAAACAAGGAGATTGAAGATGAATATGAAATTGGCACAACTGATATCAATGATTTTCTCTGTTTACTTCTAGAAAGTGCAAATGAAAATCAGATCTATGACAAAGGCAAGTGTTGATCTCAGTTTTTGGGAGTTTGGTCTCTTGTAAATGATGTATATTTTGTATAGTTGCTTTCGTTTCAGTTGTGTGTTTGCTTTTAGTAGAGGGTTTGCCCGTTTTGTGAAAGTTGAGAAGAGAAAGTGAAAGAGGATAAAATCTGCTTTTTGAAGCTTTTTAGGGTGGTCTGCTACTCCAAAGATCTGTGGTTCTCGATATAATCTTGCTTTTAACCATCCTCAGTCAGAGCCACTGTTGGTGCTATTTCCTATTTTCTGAGCTTTGGTTGTCCATTTCAGCCTCCTGGTTCTTTCTGGCCTTTCCTCTATCTTATTTTCAGGTGTCTTAAGTCTTAAACCTTGTCAAGTTCATAAACCTTGAAAACCCTAGGCTGCTAAGTATTAAAAGATGAAATAAAACCCTATGTCTTAGCATGTTCTTTTTCAGCGTTACCTTTTCCAAGTTACTTAAGGCATGTGTTTTAAGTCTGGTCGCCTCATCGCGTGATCCCAGCAGCGTATTCCACATTGTCTCCCGACTTCGCTTTTTCCTTGTGTCGCGTTATCTCTGTAAGAATCAGAATATTCCTTCATTGTTATGAGACTTTGCGATCTATTCTTAGTCGGGTTGTCGCGGGATCACCATGTTATAAGCTTTGTAAAAGAATGCGGGGGTCCACTGTTAGTCAGGTGATCGCGTGATGTTTTTCACAGTTAGTTAAATGTGCTCTGACTTTGCAATTACCTTTTGTCATGTTGTCGCTGGATAGTGCCTTGGCTAATAGTTAACTTTGCCTTCAGTCGCATAGTCTCCAGAATAAACGGTGGTTAAGTGATGACAGCTTCGACTATGCGACTAGACATTTACAGTTTACAGTGTTACTCAGTCGGGTTGTCGCCAGAACTGGGGCTGATGACTCAGCTCTTCAGCGTGTAGCAAGTGGATAAATAATCGGGTGACATGTGTCACAGGCTAGGTGGATACTAAGGGTTGTCACCTGGTCGCTAGAAAGGGAAAATGGATTCAGCGACTATGCGATTAAGGTGTGTTTCCCTTCAGTCATGGTGTCGCTGAATATTTTAAAGGCATGTATAAAGATCTGGTGACTTAGCGAGGCCGTTGGATGAAGAGGTCACATGATCTAACGGTGGTCGCGTTATCTGGTGATCAAAGTGTCCTAAGGAAAGGGTCCTCCTGACTTAGCGATTAAGGTTTGTCGCGAAGTCGTCAGAAGTAATAAAAGGCACATGTAACATGGTTAAAGTAAAGTTAAATTTATCTCTCGACTTTGTGACTAAAGGTTGTCATGTGATCGTAAGGTGAAAGGTTAGCATCCTACGACTAAGTGACAACCGTAGTGGTTAAGCTAAACAGTCAGTCGCGTGGTCGCTGGAAGGTGACTTGGGTTGCTAGAGGTTAAAATGTATGTTGTTGCTAGGTTGTGAAAAGAAACTGAGGTTAGTGACATTGTTCCGCGACAAAGAGACTTCAGTCAATCGCGTGGTCGTTGGATCTTGAGATTCAAAATAATGGCGGCAAAGTTTTCAAATTGACTGTGTGATCGTTCAACGGCCGTGTTTCCAGTTTCAGAGCCCAGGGTGTTATGCTTGCAGGAAAAGGATAATTTGCTTGATTTGCAGTGTGTCCCTGATTGATCAGTGAATTATAAATGCAGGAAATTGTGCACAGGTCAATCACTTGATATCTGAGATAGATTTGTTTTAATATCGGTAAATGAAAAAAGGAGATCTAGGGTACTACAAGTGTGAGCAAAGTTGCGGCTAAATTTTTCAATAGGTACAGGTGCAGAGTGGGGGTACCCAGGACTTCAGTTGGCCATCAGATGATGAAGTAAAGGCATGGGAAGTCATGACTACACCAAAGAAAAAGAAACCTTTGGTAGAGGAAGAAGTTTTGGACGAAGAATAAAGTGAACATTTAGTACTGCACTGTTCAAGGATAAGATGGACAGTTATTACAAAAAAGGAATGTAGGTGGGTAGGCGAGCACAACTATCTGGACTCAGCATTAATACTACTAGGTACCATTTACAAATCTGATTTCAGTTGCTAGATCAGGTGAAGACCAGAAAATATTTGTTTATATCTTTTGACTAGGTCTTTTCACCGTTTCTTCTCTCTCCTCCTTTTGTCTCTCTTGTATTTTTTAGGGTTAGGGTTTCCTTTGACCATCCGAAGCTTGTTGCATCCTTAGGGATTCCAAGATGGTCATAAAACCTATATATAGCAGAAAGTTGTAAGTTTTGAGGGTTCCTTTCCTCTGCCCAGA
>MU227806.1:3417821-3434178 GCA_018584345.1 Thuja plicata | reverse complement strand
GGCGGCGGCGGGGGGGCCGGGCGCGGGCGGCGGCCGGGCGGGGAGGAGTCAGCGGCGCAGTAGTGGCGTGCTAGTGTCGCGCTGCTCAGCAGCTACGCGCGGGTGGCGCGTGGGTGGCGTGAAGGTAGCGCGTGCTGGCAGCGCCAAAAAGGTTGAAGAAAATGCATTTTTTAAAATTTTTTCTTAGTTTTTTCTCTATTTTTGAGCCGTACGGCCCTTAGGAGGCCAAAAATTTTTCCTGTGGTCACAGAGGCCAAAATAGTCAAAGTTTATATATTTTTCGACTCTCCCAGGCCTTCTGAACGCAATGGCAGAGTCTGTTTTTGCTCAAATGACTCCAAAAAATGGTGCCTCCTTCAAAGTGACAGAAAAGACCCCAAAAAGGCTGTGGCTATCGTCTTCAAATCGTGGCTTCAAAGACCTTCGATCAGGAAGCGACAGGGTGGCTCTGATACCATGTAGGATTTGAGAAACATGCAAATCCATAGAACCCGAATACACCTGCATGCAAATGACCTGATACAAAGTAGAAGCACAAAAATGAAAAAGGCAGAACTTAGAGATGCTCAAAAGAAGAAGCACAATGTTATTCTCTAAGTTATTAAAAAACATTACAAAGTTCAACCTATAAAGGTGAACAAACCCTAAAAACATAAAAGCTAGGTTGCGCAATATAATTAATATAAAGTATTAATTATATGCACCTAAGAGATAGCTTAAGCGAAAAAGAGTAAGGACTAACTGATTATTCTAACAAGAATGTCAACACTCTTTTCTCTTATATATTATATTTCATTTGACAAGTTGGGTCGAATTATGTGATTTCTTACATGATATATGCAATTATCCATGATGAAAGGTATAATTCCTTTGACTAGTTGACTTGTTGTGTGATTTCAACACTTTTATTAAATGCATTATTGCATGAAAAGAAAATATATGATATGCATGAGTTGCATCATTTTACTTACTAAGTATGAGAATTTGAAAGCTTACCTTCTGGTGAGGGGTGTTGAATGTGGGAAAAATAGGGAAGGGTAGAAGTGATGTTTTATTTTTCACTCTACTTGCCAGTAGAAACTTGGTATTAAAATACTTTGGCCAAAGTTGTTTGCATATGTTTTATTGAATATGTTGCCTATGTTTCATCTCCCTGCCACATCCGTGATTATGTTCTACATTAGGCATATGTGTTTTGTAGATAGTTTTGCAACTGCACTAGATATCACTTGCCTTTTGTATTTTTTATAGGCTGCGGGGTTGGGAATTCTGCAAGGAGGTAGAATCGGGCAAGAAAGTGTAAGGCTTTATGGTTGGGTAGAAAAGTGCATGAGCCATACTCTTGTCTTGAGATAGCAGATGGATATTTTCCCGAGGGCTTATGAGACATGAATCTATAGAGGGACATTTGTATGAGGGCTTATGAGACATGAATCTATAGAGGGGCATTTGTCTGAGGTCTTATGAGTCAGGGATCTTTAGAGGGACAATTATCCGATGGAAATTACATATCTTGTTCTTGATTGACCTTAATGGTCTTGCTTTTGGTGTATACTCTTGATGTATGACACACTTGATTTATTTATTTTTATGTAATGATGAATTATGATGATGTAATGGAATGCTTATGCCTGGATAAAGCATAGTTACATAGATGAAATTATGAATGTTTATTTATGTTAAGATGTAACATATATTGACTCACATTATCTTAGAAATTAATGCATACCTATTATGATGAAGTGAGTTAAAATTTCTGTTTGAAATATTGTTGTGACAAGATGGACATGAGGGCTTAGGTCACATAAATGGAAAAAATGGACCCACTACTCTTTACAGGTGATTTGTGAGCATGGATGGATGATTTAATCACTTAGCGAGCACCATATGTTAGATCGTACATACAACTGATTTATTTTCGTTACTTATGAGTAAGTCGTGATCTAAAGCTATGTAAAATTAGGAAATTGAAATCTTTACACATGATTATGTTGTCTCTTGATATTGAAATTTGAAAATTTTCTTCCATGAAGTATTGATATTGTGATTGAGCTAAAAATATTGCGAGTGTATACATATGAGTATGACAAGAAAATTGATATGGACCACCTAGGAAGGTGGTCAGTCAATGCGATGTCATGGTGAGGTAAAGTAAGCATAGGTATGTGTTTTCTTAGTTACTACTTGAGGTATGATGAAGATTTAACTCTACTTGTTAAAAGCATGAAATGAAGGAATATTTGGTTTGATTTGATTTATGATATATCATGACCTGATGTTTTAGTGTTGTTCCTATGAATGTAATAGATGGAACAACACATCACAAGAAAGGGGGAATATTGTCAGAGAGAGGTAGTCTAACCTTGTCAAATTAAAGGGTAGTAATGGAATTCACACACTCACATAGAAAATGTTCTTGAGATGATTATGATTAAAGTGTGTTGTTTTCCTTTAAATGTGTTTCTTTAATCTGTGTGACATTGTCTTAGAAAACTTGTTTTTATGAGGGCGTGTGTTGAATTTATTAGAATGCATTTCAAATGAAAATTTGGCTTCCTTAATCATATGAATTTGAATCTTGTTGATTTTATGCTAATCTAAATGTGGGTACATGCATTATTTTGAACATTTGGATGAAGATTAGTAGTCATGACAAGTGTGAATTTATGGAATTCTCTCTGGATATGATTGCAAACTTTTATATCACTACATCGGGATGATGCATTGTTAAGGGGGAAAGGATGTCATAACCCATTTTTTTTAGCCCGGTATGTGGATTTAAGATAAATATATATACATTTAAATTATAACCAAATTAATGAAATATAATATCTAGAGGATCTTATATGCGTGAAATTATATAGATAACTGCTGGAGAAAAATAAGGAATAACAGTTATAAATTGATTACATTAATTGAATGGAAACATAATTTATAACCACGTTATGTTCATGTGGAGGTAGGGGGGCTTTTAATGCAAAATAAATTCTTACAGAAATACTCTCCCTTGCATTCTATTTTTACAGCATGAAAGGCCATCGATTTAGAGGTTTTTCTGGGGAGCAATGGTGTGGAATATATCAAAAGGGTGGGCTGCGAAAAAGAGGAGAAAAGGAAAAGAGGATAATCTTATTGGAAAAGATGATACTGAACGAAAAAAGGAAAGGAGAACTTACTACGTCTGAGACTAGAAAACACTAGATAGCGACTGGAGACAGTGTGGTCTTCAACTCCATCATCTTGTCATTCATATCTCCAGGTTCATTCTTTTGAAATCTGTTGGATAACGTCTTGAGAATTGCTCGTATTTCTAATAGTTTTGGCATCATAAAATTCAACATAGTGGTGCATATGAATGATTCTTGTGTAGCAAAATCCAAGTCAGAACTTAATGTCAGTAAGGTTATGTTGTCCTATTTACCTTTCTTTACTCCATGTTTGGTTTCGCAGTCAACTTGGCAATCACATTAACTCCTGATGTGTCTCTTCTTGACCAGCCATCCCATTTTGTTTAAGTTGAGTTGTCATTTTTCTATCTTCTACTCCCTAAACGGATGAGTATGTTCCTTGTTTTTGTAGGAATCATCGTCTTGAATGTTTGATAGCTACTACTGAGACAAAACCATGTATCGGTGTCTCCTTACTATGCTACTCTATAAACTGAGCATGGCATAAAGCTTTTCTTTTGACCTTTGAAGTTGTACTTTCTCCTAGATATTTCCTTTGCAGAAGCTCTCTGCTCAATGGCATAAAGCTTTTCTTTTGACCTTTGAAGTTGTACTTTCTCCTAGATATTTCCTTTGTAGAAGTTGTTGTTTTTCTTTTTTTCTGTTTAGGTTGACTTACTCTTTCCTGAACGGACGTGGAAAGTTGTTGAGGCTTGCACTGTAGTGTTTGTTCTCCAGAGATTGATGGTTATAACCTCTCTAGCTACTTCATCGCTCTCTCAGTGATTAACTCATCTTCTGTCTATAGTGTACCCACTTCTGAGTCATTGGACCAAGTAGTTTGGATTTAGTCCAATTATTTACCACTTAAACTAGTGTTGTGTCTTTGTTCTCTTGTCATGCCTCAATACCCGATAGGCAACGTAATGTCTGGTGGTGATTTTTGTTTGTTTCTTTGTGAGACTCCCAGCTTGGTGTTCAATGGAATACGTCATCACTATTTAAACATTAGTATCACACTACGAAAAAAATAGTGCCCGATGACCTTTCCGTTTCAAAAAAACCAATTCTTCAAAACTTTTTGCATTCCTCTTTAACTCACAGGTAAACATGAGAGGTGGCTAGGATGTGTATTTTATGTTTCTAGTCTTGTGATGTGAAGTGATGTTCTCTATCATGTTCAATGTGGAACATTGATAGAATTTTTAGTAGCTCCCCTCTATTTTATATACAAGTCTTTTGTCTAGTCTTAAAAAGTCAGTATGTGTGTGGAATTGGCTATCGACACTTCACTTGTCTTCGAAAGTTGGTATGCGGGTGGAGTAGGCTTACGAGACTTCACTTTTCATACAATCCATATAAAAATTTGTTAGTCATGTGTTACAGAAGTTGTCTTCAATTTCCAAACCCTTTCCCACTCTTGTACGATCTTTTCGCTTGAAAATAAACAAGAAAAATATCTCATCCATTTCCCCTGTTTCTATACATGAGTGCTTTTATAGTTTCTGACTAACACAATTTCTTAAAAAAATTGTTTTAAATCCCTCTTTCTCTATGCTACTAGTGCCTTCCATTTTAATTTTTTTGTGCTCTTCAAATACATTGTTGTTAGAATTTTCCAGGTTTCATTACCTGTGAGACACCCCCACACCTCTGAGACACCCCCACAACCCATTTTGTACAAAGGGATAAGCCTTGTTTCTGGGTGTTGAGGAGGCTAAGCCCACGAGAGGCCTCAAGAAGATAACAAAAATCCCAAGGAACTTTGTGAAAGCCATGGTGATCAGTGCCATAGGCCCAAAGAAAATCTTATTTCCTTTTAGTGAATATTGTACTCTTTTGTTATGTTAATAGAAAAGGCCTCCATTCATATAAAAAAAACATTGTTGTCATACTTTGGCTAATATGCTATATGCTTGCAACTTTCTTCCGGCGAGTGGAGCTGCTTAAGGGCACAAATTCATGTAATTTGGTCAGCCTTATAGCCCAAATGCGGAGGAGGACAAGCTTTCCCTTGTGCTTTGTATAAAATTCACTTTGGGTCACCATTGTAATCTAATGAATGTTTACCACAATATTTATCGGAAGTCATATAAATTATTATTATTTAAAGTTTCTAATAAAAGTATATCATTATGTTTTAGTGAATAAGATGTAAATGGTCAAGTTTAAAATCTATATGATTTTGATGAATGATCTAGAGGCATGCTATTTTATAGTGTTATAAAAGATATTAATATTAATAATGTAATTATTTCCATAAAAAATTGAAAGTCTAATTTAAATAGTTAAAATTTATGAATATCAATTGAAATAAATTTAATTTATATTTTTATTAATTATAATATTTATATTTTTATATTTATACTTGTTTGATAAATTATGTTTAATTTTGAATCATTTTGGATAAAATTATTAATATAAAATATAGACTACTAAGATCTAGATTTAATTATATTTAAAAGTTAATTTTATTGTGATATAATAAACATGAATAGTAAGAGGCATTTTGTTTTATAATGCACGAAACTTGTAGGTAGCCTACATAAGCTATGAAAGTATGGTCTTGATAAGATGAAATATATTTTTGCCAAAGGGCATTTGTTTTAATAACAAAATTAATGTTGTAGCCATTTTTCAAGTGTTGAGTTCAAATCTTCTTTAATATTAAAAAAAAATCAATGGAATTCACTTTTGATGATTAATGAAACTAATGCATTCTAGTTTCGATTGTGTAAGTATTTTTATCAGCAACTTTTAGGATCCCACTACATGATCATCAAGATAAAGAAAGTGCACGAGATTTGGAAAAACACATTTTTATAAGAATTGCAGTATTGAAGTAATTTCTTGTACATTTGACAATTTTTTTTTTTATAAATAAATTGTGAATGAGATGTAAATGGAGGTGTGTTTAACTATGTTTAGTATTTGAATGATAATAAATAAAAGTGTATTGAGTAGTTTACATCTTTATTAGATGTCTAATGTTTAAATGATCTAGTGATGCTTGAAAATGCATATAGAAATAAGATAAAAAGTTACCATAATTATGGTAGCCTCTTCCATTGTAAATTTGTCTTGTCTACCCCATCGCTCCTCGTCATACATTGAAGAAAACATCACAAAAGAAATTTTGTCACAACCCTTACTTTTAATTCTTTAATATTTTTTTATGAATAAGGCCTTCTCTATTGATTTAAAATATTAAAGTACATATTCACAAAAGATCGTGGGGAAATGAGATCACCCCGCAAGAGTCACATGACTAGAGGCCAGAAGGCAAAACAACTATTCATAAAAAAAAACCACCTTAGGCATCTAAAGCAGTACCGGCTAAGGGAGGTGGGTCATAACTGTAATTTTTTTTCCCTAGCCATCATTGGGTCTATAGGTGGGTCAGGCAGAGACCACCCATCATCAATAACATCATTATCTTATTCTTTTTCCTCCTCAGTCCTGGGAGGCAAAATGGCCAAGGCCAAGTGAGGGAACCACTTGGAAGAGGTTGCAGTAGGCCATGAAGAGCCACCACCTGGGGTGTGCCAACCAACAGTAGGAGCAACATGAGAAACAAGAGACCATCTGGAGCCACGTTGTGGCGAAGAGGCCAAGCGACGACATCAACCATCATTCCCACTACTAGGGGAGCGACAGGGATCCTGGGACTGAGGAATCTGAGAGAGTCGGGTGAAAGAACTATGTCCATGGTGGAGACCATGGGGTAGGGCAGTCGGCAGAAATAGAATCTAGCAACACTCTAGCCACCATACATGGGGCATTACCCCAGTGGTTCAACAACTCCTATAGGTGGGCCACCTCAAGTGCTACCTTGTTAGCATATACGTGTATCTAATCATCACATTATTGCATATGCAAGCTTTAGTGTACATAGATACATTTATATCAAGATAGTTGTGAAAAGAACGACAGTTCTATATTTCCAAAGAGTAAATAGAATCTCCATCTTGAAATCATACCAATTCTGAGTGTATTTGTAGGCGATCCAAGGCGAATCACCCAAAAAAATCATATGCCAAAAAAAGGGCTTAGGATGAAATGGTTTGAAAAAATCATGAATCCAACTCCAGTATTGGTGAGCTCTTTGACAAAACAAGAAAATATGAAGAAAGGTTTATGGTTGGTCACAGAAGGAACACCTAGGATCAGGAAGTCATAGATGCTTGAGCTGAGAACCTAGGGGCAAGCCTTGGAAAATAACACACCAAGAAAAGTATGCAATCTTTAGCTTAGTAATGGCGGTCTAGATAGTGTTAAATCTTAGTCTCTAGTTTTTTTGAGAACTATGCAAGTGGCAACGCTGGTTGAGAGTGGCGACCATGGGTAAATGTGGCACCAACTAGTGGTATCCTATCTTTGGCTTATAGTTGGCAAGATTTGTGCAAGGATACCATTTCCAATCCTTCCACTATGGCTTAATAGGTTGGATACCCAAATTGTGAAGCATGTGCGAAGGCAAGGCAAAAACCAACAAGTCAAAAGTTTGTCGATTTGGGCGAGATAAAGGAAACTAAACTTGTATGTCATCCCACGTTTTGAGGCTCATGGTAGCTCTGGAAAACAAATCTTTGGGTGGCTTGATGCCACATTTATGAAAACATAGAGCACTAACACCCTGAACCTTAGCCATCATGGCCCCTTGCATAGAAAAGAGGAGAGACCACCAAATACTATGTTGGTTCATAGAAAGTCCATCACATAACCCATCTCCAACCCAAAAGAGCCACGACTTAATGGCCACCTATGATCTCTAAATGCTTTTGACAATAAAAGTGCCCTAGATTTGAACTGGTTCTTACATGATGAGAAGGGTTTGAAAGCTAATCCCCTTCCAAGATAACCTACTGATTAAAAATCCAAAGGAAAAATAATGCCTAAGAAGGATTTTCTGGGCTTCATTCCTAGTCAAAGCATAGATGACCCACTTAGCACATAAGAAAATTCCCTATTTCTGAGTAGAAAGAAGACCCAGGCCTCCAGACTCCTAGGGAAGGAAACAATACTCCCAAGCAACTCTGTGAAACCCATGATGATCAGTACTAGAAGCCCAGAGGAAATCCCAAAGGAGTTTGTCCAACTTCATGTAGGAGGCTTTTGAAGGAGCCTAGTAAGACAAATTGTAAACATGGGTAGCTACCAGAACTTTGGAATAAATCTGGAATTTACTAGCCAATGAAAATGACTTGGTAATCTAGTATTCAAGCTTCTTTTCAATCTTCGTAAGAACTACATTCCACAATTCAATAGGAAAAGGAAAAGGGAATGCCCAAAAAGTGGAAGACCTCTTCATGATGCACCCATTTCCAGCCATATTATGAGAGCCAAGGAGGAGTAGGAAGAAAATATTTTCTATAACGGAGAGTCTTGTGCCATTGAATAGTCAAACCAGGAGAAAGATAAAAAGTGTCAAGGCATTGGAGAGCATTGGAGACATTATCTTCATCCTCAATGAGAGTGAGAATGGAATCATTGGTAAAGTGGCCATTGACAAGCTAGGTAGGTGACTCAAGTAGGGACATTCCTCTAACAAGGCCATAAGAGATAGCATTGGCAAGCACATAAAGAGATGGGGCTAAAGGGCATCCCTAGCAGATAGATCTGAAAAGGCCAAAAGCCTTAGATTTCGTACCATTAATGGTAATACAAGAAAATGCATCCCCAAAAAGCATCTCAACTGACTGAATGAAGTTAGGACCAAAGCTAATAGCTTGAAGCATTACAAGAATAAAGGGCCAATCAATTTGGTCATAAGCCTTGGAAAAATCAATCTTGAGGAAGATAGCTTGTTGTTTGGACTTCCTGGCCCATTCCATGCCTTCCCAACCCACAATAATATTGTTTAGAATATATCTAGACTTTTAAATCCAGTCTATTCAGGGCAAACTACTAGAGGTAGGATGTGGCAGATTTTGAGATCCAAGGCTTTATCAATAATCTTGTAAGAAACATTCATCAAGGTTATTGGTTGCCAATTACAAATATCTTCAGGATCTCCTACTTTATGTATGAGTGTAATATTTCCATTGTTGATATATTGCCAAGGGATTTGGAATGAAATGATTCAAGGTAGACCATATGCAGGTCGGGGCCAACATAGTCCTAGAAAACTTTAGAAAATTCACATGGAAAGTCATCGCACATAGGAGCCTTGTCATCTGCCATGGAAAAGAAAACTTCCTTGAGTTTATTGATGGTGAAAATTTTCTCACAAAAGGCATGATGCTAAAATGAAAGCCGGTTTGGTGTAACAAAAATACAATCCTTCAGGGCTTGGTCCCTAGCAAAAGAACTTCCTTGCACTGAGAACACCTTCTCATAATGTTAGACAAAAGCTTGAAGAATGTTAGGAAGTTCATAAATAACCTCATGACCTTCCCTAAACCTTTTGAACCCAATAGAGGTATGACGAGCTTTGAGAGCTTGAAAAAACTCTTTCAAGGCTTGGTCTACAACCTCAAGCCAATGAAGATGAGCCTTGATTTGAGCTCCCCTGGCAGCATAGTTATCTACAACTTGCTTATCATGGTTTCGGAGATTAGCAAGCCAAAATTATCAGCAACTTACTTCTTTAATATTTAATTCACATTCATATTTTATTCCTTGTATTAAAATAATCACGTTATCATAATATATGACAATAAATAATAAATTTAAGTATTTAAGTAGGTTTGTTGGCAGATTTCAAAATTTATAACAAAAACTAAAACTTCAACAAAATATGTTTATGAAGGATATATTTTAAAGGGAAAAAGATAAAAAATGGTTACAATCATGGGTGGCTTTTAAGAAGGAAAAATAACCTCCAATAAGCACGACATGAGGAGAATCATTTCTGAAAAAAATAAATAAATAAATAAAATCAAGAGCATTTTTCTTATCTAAGAGGAATATTTTTCTGGTATATGGGTTTTTGCAATTGTTGGGTGCTAGGGAAGAAAGAAGTTGTGAAACAGTGAAATATATAGCAAAAAGAAGAGGTCGTCCTTTGGAACTAGGAAGATTCACCTTGCGTAGACTTGAAAAAATTGTGGAGAGGCCAATTTCCTCCAAAAATATTTCCATTTTTTTTTCTAAATCAGAAAATGTATACCAATTTCTTCGTTATTATTTTCCAATTGGGTTATATGGAAATGATTGTGATATTTTCTGCAAGACAGATATTAAAATTATAGGAAAGTGAGTAAATTTCTTGGTTATATTTGTGTATAAGTTATGTCACTAGAGTAATATTTTTGGGGTATTAAGCACTATGTAATGTACTGAGAGGGGGGAGGTGAATCAGTACATTAACCAATTCAACAATTTAACCTAATTCTAATCACCAGTTACAAACATAATAGTAAATTGATTATTGATGCATTAACCATTATTGTTGATCACACTCATAAACATATAACAGTAAATGAAAACCAAAACATCACAACCATAACCACATGTGACACTATGATTTTGGTATCGTGGAAACCCTTGTAAGAGGGAAAAAACATGGTGGGAATGGAACCCACAATATTCTCTACTGCAGTGTGGAAGGTGCCCTGTGAAAGGCTTACAAATACTCTTTCTAAGAGTTATACATCTTGTGAGAGATGCCTAGTACACTATGATATGTACAATGAAGACCTTTGAAAGTCTACCTCATGTGAGGATTAGAATCTAGAATCTAGAGATTCGCCTTGTAAAAGGATTTAGAAACTATGACTTGTAAGAATCTACCTTGTGAAAGGATTTAGCTTGCTGCAATTATAAAAGAACAACAAGTGATTGATCTGTAGTATAACACCTTTCTTGTAAGATCATTTAAGTCTTGTAGCTTCTCACACTTCCATACTATCTTTGACTCAAACCTCTCCTTCCAATCTTTCCACAATCTTTTGTAGTACTCGTTGATTGATCTTTCTTCACAAAACTGTCTAACCTTTGTTTCCTTCTCACAGATAATATTTTATATGATTTCTTACCATTTTTTCTACTTAATCAAAACCATTTATTTTTCTCTCTTAAGTGTTATCTCTCCTCTTGCTCAATTCACCAATCTCAAGACAGTAATATGTTTTTCTCCTTAGAATTCAAACTTGCTTTTAGATCATTTTATATTTGAAGTTCAACTTCTTGTATCTAATGTTCCAAATCAGTTTTGACCTTGGATAAAGTCATCCATACAATTAAACTAATTGAATCTTGACAACTCAAATAAACTTCACAACAAACCTCACCTTGAAATTTGTAGTGATTTATCACTTAACGATCAAAGAAAAATGTTTCAAAGTTTATTCCAAATTACTGATTAATTGTTCAGATCCAAATAAGGCTTTAACATTTAAAGAGTCGGTCATGAAATTCATCTCTAAAATTTTATTATACATCATCATGTAAAACCACTCCTCATAATACTTCGATCTTGATATATAGTCATCAAAATTCCATCATGTTGTTATGTCACTTAGCCTGTTTTAGGTTGTACCAATTAGATTCTTCATTACCGATCATTGTCCTTTGTGAGGATTGATTTTTTAGTGTGTTTGACAATAAATGACAACATTTGATTAGACAAGTGTCATTGTTTGTTACCTTTCCTAGTTAGATGATCAATGACAACAGGTTTGATTAAGACATGTTCATGTCTTCTCATCCTCATTAGGCATTTTGTATATGTGATACAGTTGTGCTAAATAGTTTTTTACTTGGAATTCCTTTACGATGCTCATTTTTCATTTGCATGGAACTCTAGTAGAATTAACCTTTCTTCCATCCGAACTAGGTGCTTGTGTAGGAATGGGTTTATTTTGTTTCTTTTGGATAGTTTGGGCTTTCAAATGATTGCAAGCCTGTGCGTCAACCATAGTAATGGTCTCTTCCCTGTATAATTTTCCTTTTCATGTTGTTTTATATTTATTAGTACTAAGGGACTATATGAAAAGGTGTGGATTTACATGTTTTTCAAGACCACACTTCTTAATCTTGCCATACAAATCCTTTAAGTTGGTCAACGTCTTTCAAAATTGGTATATTTGAATCAATAGATGGACTGTGTCGTAGGACCCATGAATCCCTCCATGTTTAATTTGACAATGTTAAAATTACTTGAAGTAAAATTTAAATTTTTTGAAGGACCATGTTGTTTCATCCATTAAGGTAGCCCAGTTCCCCAATGTTTGGCACAATTCTTTTGCCCAGGTGTTGTAATTTTGGGAGGAAATAACACTGGTCTAGAGTGTTGGAGATTTTTGACATAATATCTCATCCATCTTCCTTGGTTGTGCTGCCCATAGTCTAACCCTCATTATTGTTCAACTTTATCATTATTTTCATGCACGAAAAAAAATCTATGTTTAGAAACTGGAAATTATTATTTGGTAGAGTTAATGGGACAGTAAGCATGGGATGGAAATTATTTTCCTAGATGCACTGTCTTTTTCTTTCCCTGTTGGTTCCTTGATTATTCATCACTAGGCCTTGTAGATTTAATTGCATATTGTTCTAAATGCATCCAAAATAAATGAGGTATTCTGTGAATGGAACTAGTAATCGCTTTTATATTTTGATATTGCATGTTCATCCTATATCTATTTCAGGATGCATCTTCATGTAGGAATTTATGAAGTCTCAGTGCCTGTACCCAAGAGTAATTGCATAGAGCATTCTAGCCCAAACCATAAGAGACTACATAGAATTTAATTATCAAAATTTGTCTTAAGGTATCAGTTAAACAAATTAAAATAAAATACTATCATCTAGCATATGTAAGCAAACCATTGAAACTTGGTTATCGATAAATGAAAGTAGATGTTAAGTATAATGATTTGAACTTCTGTTGACATTGTGTAGAATGGCTAAATTTCCAAACGTAGAATGTGTTGATTCATTTCAGGCAGCTTGGAGTGCATGTACATATTCTCATCCAATAGGTTGGAAAATTTGAGTAGCTTTTAGGGATTCTTAGAAATCTTATATATATTTGTACAAATGCTTGACTTTAAATAATTATAAATTTAGATGTTTGCATATATTTTATCTGCATTATATATAAGATATTGGAATTAAATTAGTAAGAGGTGTTGACATTCATTGTTTTTTATTGATATCAACATATATTTCAAAAAAAGACAAACAAACTGGTTATTACTACTAGGTAGATGATTGACAAAAGTGTACGGGGATTGTATGGTTCATTTAGAGCATGCAAATATAGGGATGAGTATTGGGATGTGTTGTGATCTTATCTCTAAGATGATGACATGTAACTGATTAAATGTTTGATAATGTTAAGTTGAAGATAATGCAAGGCATTAAATTAGTTAATGACTTGTATTGTCATTGATGTCAACTTGATATCATCTGTACAGTCATGTATATAATACCAAAGACTTCAGATAATCAATGGAACAAAGGTTATGCTTTCATAAATGCATAAAAGTCAAGTATTCACTAAGTGACATACAAACACCGACGGAGTGCACACCATCGGTAAAGGCAAAGAAGAAAATTCACAGTGATACTTGACGAGCAGAAGACAGTGTTGCCCGATGAAGCAAACCACAGGATGCCCAATGAGCTGAAAATAGAATTGCCCGATGAGTAAAAATCCAATGATACCCAACAAACGGAGATCCTGAAGCTAAATAGAGTCACACCGACAGAATTGAGAGTTGTAACCGACGACTAACTAAAGAGTTGACCGATGGAACAGAGAGTTCAGAAAATGACAAAATATGTAGCTGGCAAGAGCTAAAGATAGACTTAACTAGTTGTTTTCTTTGTTTTATTTGACCAGATTTAAGTAATTCATTTAAAACTGATTTATACATTTGGCATGAAGATAACTACAAGACAAATCAAGAGTTATGCTTTAAATCAAATTGGTTGATTGTTTTTCACACCAAGAATCAAGAAATAGTGAATATCATGTCTATATAAGAGACAAGCTTAATTCATTTTTGTATCACGTGAAAAGGGATTAAGGGGAGTGAATAGAAAGAAGATGCTAAAGAGAAACTAATGAAGAACAAATTCATGCAGTACTGATCAATCAATCTGAAGTAGAGTTAAGGAATTCTATAGATATCGATGAACAATGAGCACAACATCACAGAGCAAAAAGTATGGAGCACAAAAGAATTAAATTGATACATTAATCAGAAAGGTAATGTACTTAAATAGATCTGAAAATATGCAATTCAAGTTGCATTAGAAACAAGTCATTTTGTTTCAGTTTAACCATTGAAGCATCAAGTCTCTTCATAGAGCAGGACTTAACAATATTCTATATATTGAGGTACATCCCAAGGAGTGCCAAAAAGTTTGATTCATGAAAGTAGCATTGGATATGCCCGATGCCTATTGACAGTCTAAGAGAGAGGTTGATTCAAGGATGGTAGCATTAGATGCCCGATACTAAGTGACAACCTATATGTGTAAAATCCTCTAACAAGGTCACAACTAACAGTGTGTTTGTAACCTTTAACAGGGTTAACTCTTAACAAGGCTCACTTTAGAAGAGTGAAAATTTGGGGTACCGATCCCAGTGGTTTTTCCCTTTACAGGGTTTTCATGTTAAAAATTCATGTGTTATGTGTGTATGATTCATTTCTTTATTGTTTTGTATCTGACATAGTTAACACTGGATTTATGGGTATACTCTAAATATTTACTGTATTTTGATAAATAGTTATACTACTTATCAGTAATCAAGAAGAATAAGGATAGACAAGGTAAACTGACAGACAATTAATCATTATAAGCATTTCATGGCATGCATCTTGTAGAGACATAATAATCTGAGGTTTATTTGATTGGTGGTTAGATTAAGGATAAGTTTTTGAGGCCACTGATTCACCCTCCCTCCCCTCTTAGTTATTACTAATAATTGGCATCAGAGCTTGTGTGATTAGAAGGAAGGTTTCAAGACCTAAGCCAAAGGTCACAAGATGAATAGGTGAGATGATCCCAAGTTTAACAAAGGTAATTTTTATTCATGGAAAAGCAGGATAAGACTCCACTTATCAGGTATTGGTAATGATATTACTCAATTCCTTGAAACTGAATATGTGTTACCCATAGGAGCACCGACAGTTAAACAAATGAGATAGAAGTATGAACATAATGACATGATGATAGAGCTTGTTTCCTCACTCTCGGATGCTAAATTTGAAGATGTCGAAGAATGCAAAAAGGTAAAACATATGTGGGACAAATTGAAGCTTGTACATGGTGGTGACAAAAATGTTTTGAGAGCCAAGGCAAAAAGCCTTAGAGGAAAGTTTGATGATCTCAAAATGAAAGAAGGAGAAAACATCACTCAATACAACACAAGAATTAAAGAGGTAGTCAATGCTATCTGAGGAGTTGGAGGTGTACTAGAAGAAGATATAGTGGTAAGTAAAATTCTAAGAACCTTACTGCCTACTTATGCTATTAGAGTATCTTCCATTCAAGAAATGAGAGTAGTAGAAAATAGAAATGTTACTCTAGACAGTTTAATTGGAAGACTGATTTCATTTGAGATGAATAACTTTGATAATAGTGTCTTACCAAACATAGTGTCTGCATTCAAAAATTCTATGAGAATAAGTAAATCAAGTCACAAAAACACTATTAGAAAAGATAGTGATAGTGAAAATGAAGAAGTTGATCTTGATGAAATAGAAGCACTTATGGCTATAAAAATATAGAGAGGCAAAGGTAAATACAAAGATAAATTACCACTTGTTTGTTTTAATTGCAAAGAGATTGAACATTTTGTTACAAGATGTACTAACAGAAAAAAAGATGACAGAAGTAATGACAAATCTTTTGAAAAGAAGTCTGATAGAGGTGATTACAAAAGCTACTGACAATCAGAAAGAAGAGATACCTGAGACTATAAGGACAAAGGAAAGAAGGTCAGCTACCTAGAAAAATACAAGGATGATGATATTGACACTGAATCTGATGAAGACATCGAGATAGTGTTTGTGGTTGTAAAGGATGATGAAGAAAGGTATGTATAAACAACTCTCTTATCTAAAATTAGCAAATATGATGTTTGGATCATAGATAGTGGCTACACTCATCATATGACTGGTGATAAGAAAAATTTTGAGACTTTTGAATACTACAAGGGTGGATCAGTAAGAATGGGAAATGACACACCTTGTCCAGTTGAAGGTAGAGGAACAATAATGTTGAATAAC
>MU227806.1:3378881-3407049 GCA_018584345.1 Thuja plicata | reverse complement strand
TTAGGTCTTATTAGTAGGTATTAGATCTTATTAGGTCTTGTGTGTGTGTGTGTGTGTGTGTGAGAGAGAGAGAGAGAGAGAGAGAGAGAGAGAGAGAGTCTGCAATTTTGTTTTCAGTTATGTCTAGGTTTATATTTTTGTTTTCTACCCAGGGTTTCTTGTTTCAGTTGTGTTTAGGTTTAGGTTTGGGTTTTCTACCTAAGGTTTTAAGTTTTGAAAGTATTTTTTTTCTGTAACTAATTTACAAAGTAAAATAAAACTAAACATAATGTAATTTACTGTAATCCTATTAAAAGAAAAAACTTCAAACATTAAACATAATATATGTATTGAACATTAAATATTAAACTAGTTCTGAGAGAGAGAGAGAGAGAGAGAGAGTTTATTGTTTATTTTCTAGACCTAGGGATGACAGTTTATTGTTTATTTTCTTTGATCAGTAGCCACATGTGTACAGATTGCTTCCAAAAATAGTGCTATGGCATGATGAGGCATATAAAATACCTTATGTTTTAATTCCATGAATTCATGCAATCATTCTGAAAGGAACTGTGCCCAATTATATATCTGTCCCTGGTTCAACCCATCCACTATTGGTAGCATCCAGATGGCTATATCTGATGTGCAGTTGCCAGCAATAAGTTTACTCTTTACCAAGTCCACAATGCAATGCCATTCTTCATTGGCAATAAAAATTTTCTTCAGGCCTCTACTATTCTGCTTGTTGAGAATGCTTCCCCATTGCTGCTTGGTGAGATCTTTCCTGCATATTAAGTCCAACCATTTCTTCTTTTCCTCCATTGGCTGTCCTCGGTTAGGTATTCCAAATACCTTGTTTATTTCCTTAGTAGAGTAGGAAATAGTTACAATTTGATGAGAATATCGGATTACCGATTTGTGAGCCTGTCTATCATACCTAGCCACCATAGTGCACAATATTGGTTCAAATTCTTTTAAATAAAAAATAGGCATAAAAATGATTTTGTCTACCTCTGCTTTCTATAAAGCTCCCTACAAGGTGTGTTGGTCTTCTGCATTCTCCCACTAGGCATGACATCCACTACCAATTACGCCCTCAAAGCTGATATTGGCAGCCGTAATTCTTTCCATGCTCTTTCCTTTATCCTTCTTGCTTGCCATTTTTGTTACCTTCTTCACCTGTATTGCTGGATTTTTCTACTTGGAGTCAATAATTTTTCCCTTACTAGGGTTCCCCACACTTATCTTTACCATCTTCATTTTTATAGCCAACCCTTGTATGCTTTTATTAACTATTTTTCCAACTATCTTGCAACTGTCTGTAACTCCTTCTGCCTTCCATCCGTACAGTGTTCGGCTTATCTTTGGTTTCCTCCATACTGCACTTTCTATACAGCGTACGACCTCATAACAACCACCTCCTTCTCCTTGCCAACCGTAAGGCGTACAACCTACCTCCCCTTACAGCCTCTTTCATGCTCCTAATGGCATGCGGTGTATGGTCCTAGTGCAAACCTCCCGATGTTTGTACAGCGTAATGCAGACTCTAAGTCTATATGTTCTTTTGCTAACTGTAATATATGTATGTTGTATGGCCTCCTCTATGGGACTATTTCCCATACGGTGTATTGTCTATCCTACATTTGTACTGCCGCCTTGAACTTGTAGCTTCCGTACGGTGTATGGTCTCTTCCTCCTTGCTTCTTGGTATCCCCCGTCTGTATGGCACATGACCTGGCTCTTGCCCATATGGCCTCCTTGGATCTGTACTTTCTATACGGTGTACGACCTCTTCTCTGCCACTCCCTTCTACATGCTTGCATAGGGTCTCCCAGCTACAATATGTTTTTTCCCACTTCCCTCTGTTTCAGCTAGTGATAATGCCCCACTTGAGTATTTTATAAGGCTCATCGAAGTTAGGGTTTCCTTTTATTATCTCTCCCCTCGAATTCTCCTTGTCTTTTTCTTTTCTTTCTTTTATGTCTAAGTGACATATGGGATGTATTTCTATTCTTTTATTATACAGCCTTAGTTTGGATCCATTTACCAAGTCTTTTAATGGATTATTATCCAATGTAGATAATTTTATAGCTCCATTATCCCGTACCTCCACAAATTTATAGGGTCCCAACCAGCGTACCTTGAACTTGCCTGGCTTAATTTCATTTTTTCCATTGTACTTGAGTACCAATTGGCCAGGTTCAAATTTCATTTTCTTCAAGTGTTTGTCATGCCAAAATTTGTGTCGCTCTTGTGCCACCTGGGTGGCCCATTGGGTCAACATCCTCCTTTCATCTGATTTCATTAGAGTACTAAGTCTTTCCTTTAGAATTTTTGTATCTCTGATTCTGTGCTCAACTGTTATTCTCAAACTCGACACTCCATATTCCATAGGCATTACAGCTTCTTTCCCGAACATCAAGTGGAAGGGTGTGTGCATAGTAGTGGCCTTGTAAGTAGTCATGTATGCCCAAAACACTGCTGGTAGTCTTTCTCCCCAATCTCTTTTTTCTACTCTACGAGTCTTATATAAGATTGATACTAATACTTTGTTTGTGGCCTCTGCTTGGTCATTCGCCCTTGGATAGTACGGGCTCAAAAATGAGTGAAAATTTTTGTACTCGTTTGTCATCATTTTGATTACTTGATTCACAAAATGCACCCCCTATCGCTCGTAAGCTGAAGTGGTATGCCAAATCTTGTTATTATTTGTTCATAGAGAAATTTTGCAGTACTAAGAGTTGTGTTGTTTGGGAGTGCTCGTGCCTCAGCCCATTTCGTAAGATACTCAGTTGCTACCACTATGTATCTACATCTGTGATTATTGCTAGTAGGTAGGGGCCCTACAAAGTCCAACCCCCACTGCTCAAACAACTCTTGTGGTTGGGATGGAAATAATGGCATGAAGTCTCTTTTTAAGGGTTTCCCTGCTCTTTGGCATGTATCACAGGTGAGCACCCATTCCCGAGCATCTACATACATAGTGGGCCACCAGAGTCCTACCAATAGTACCTTCTGAGTTGTTGCATCAAGGCCCATATGGCCTCCGAATAACCCTTCATGAACTTCCCTTAGGATTCCCAAGATTTCTTCCTCCATCACACATCTCCTCAAGATCCAGTCTGCCCCCATTTTATATAGTATTCCCTCTATTAACTGAAATGTTCCACTTTTGAGTGTAATCTTTCTCATTTTTGCAGCTGGCATTTCTTTTGGAAATGTGGTTGTGGAGAGATATTGTCCTATCCCTTCATACCATTGAAGCAATATGGGAATTTGAAATAGGTGGGCATCAGGGAAATCTTCATTTATTCCACTTCCAGAAGCTTCTCCCGACTTGATTCTTGATAGTTGATCTACAATTACATGACTCTTTCCTGGCCTGACTATGATTTTAAAAGTAAATTCTTACAGGAGCATTATCCATCTACTCACTCTTCCTTGGATTATAGGATTATTCATGAGATACATGAGTTCTTGGTGATCAACAAAAAATTTAAAAGGGGTAGCTAATAGGTAATGTCTAAATTTTTGAACTGCATAAACCATACCTAGTGCTTCCTGTTTAGTGGTACTACAATTCTGCTCTGCTTTTGATAATAGCCTACTTGCGAACTACACTGGATGGTCTAGTCCTTCCTTCCCCATCTATGCCAAGGTGGCTCCTATTGCATAGTTGGAAACATCCACATGGACATGAAAATCCTTCTCCCAGTCTGGATATATGAGGATTGGGGCACCCATTAGTCCGGATATATGAGGATTTGGGCACCCATTAGTCCACTACAAAGGTGGTTTTTAACTTATTTTCCTCGGCAATGCTAATCTAGTTATATCCTGAAAACCTGTCCATGAACTAGTATATTTCATGGCCTGCTACCTATTCTAGGATGCTATCAGTAAAAGGAATAGGAAAGGGATCTTTTATTGTTACCGTATTCAAGCACCTGAAGTCCACGCATATCCGGATTTGGATCCTGTCCTTCTTTAGTGATATAACAATAGGAGACACCCAATCATTGGTTTGTACCTTAAATATGATGCCTTCCTCAAGCATTTTTGTAATTTCTTCTTGAACCTTGGCAGCATAGTTCTTATTCATTCTAGAAGGTCGCTTGCACACAGGTCTTGCCCCTGGTATCAATGGTATCTGATGGACACACACTTCTGGTGGTACTCCTTTTAGGTCTTTATATGTCCATACGAATACATCCTTATACTCAAGGAAGATTTTCAATATTTCTCCCTTCAATACTGGGTCCCAGTCATCCCCTATGAAGATTTCCTTGGGTTCATCCTTCTCACCCAAGTCTATTGTTTGTAGTTTAGCCTCCTTGTATTCTATCTTTTCTGCAAATATGTATGTTGGTTTGTTATTGATGGTTATTGTGCCTTCCTTATATTCCTTATACTCCTCAGGGTATCTCTCCTCTATTTCTTGGATTTGCAACATATTGCACTCTGGCTGGAATACCTCGTAGTTGCTCATCTGCCAGTGAAATAGGCCATTGAGAGAACTAGTCTTGTCTTCTGAGCATTCTCCTAGCCGGAGCATTCTTCTGAGCATGCGAGATCCTGACTTACACATTGATTCCTTAGGTCTATTGTGTACTCTCTCCTCTCGACCTCTATGGACAAGGTATTTTTTTTCCAATTATGAGTGGCCTTGGCTGCCACCAGCCAACTTCTCCCTAACAATGCATCATATCCCTTCTTTTCTAGAGTAATTACCACAAAGTCAAGAAGAAAGTGTTGTGTACTGATCCTTACCTTTTTCCCCATTAAGGTTCCTATTGGTTTGATTCCATGTTGATCTGTGCCTACCAATTGGAATGTGGGTGGCCAGAGAGTAGGTTTTCCTAGTGCCTTCCAATTCTCCTCAGGAAAAACATTCATGCCGAATCCTCTGTCTACAATAGTATTAGACAGTTTGCACCCTATTATCTCCATTTCCACTACTGCCATTGTTCTCCCTATCCCTATTGTGAATAGAGTATCGGTCGTATCTGCTGGTTTTTCCTCTTTCTCCTCTTTTTTTAGGATTTCCTCTTGGCTGCTTGTTCCTTGTGACATTGCTACCCGTAGCTGAGGTAATGTTTCTAATAAATCCATAATTCTTACAGGAATAGTGGTTTCCAGTACTTGTTTCATGATGCTAGGTAATAGTCAGTTATTTAGGGATTTAGCAACACTTCCTCTTCCTTCATCTTCCATGTTATTTCTAATCTCATTTCTTGCTTCTTGAAACCTTTCTTTTTCCCTGGCTATGTCAGGGTATGTAAGTTGTTTGGACTGCATTCTTGTTATGGCGAATACTTCCTTTTCTAGTTCTGCAATACCGAGCCTGTTCAACCCCTTTTGTCTCAGGCAATTGGCATCCTCATGATTTCCTAGTCCACACCATTTACATAACATCCCTCTGTTCTTTCCCCCTTCGGTGTGGCTGTCTCACGCAAAGTGTCCCCACTCATTACATCACCTACATTGAATCATATGCCTTCCTTTTGAATTGTACTGGATTTCCCTTTGAGGTGTGTTTTTATTATTGTTATTGTTACTATTGTTATTGCTCCCCCATCTATTGTTTTTGTACCCTCCAGGTGAGGCTTCTATGTTTGTGTTCCATTGAGGAGTAGCCGGTGGTGTGGATTGTTCTCCTTGAGTAAAAAATACTTGAGCACTTCGTGCCTTAAGATTCTAGGGGCAATCTTTGATTGTGTGGCCCAGCACTTGACAGATATCACTGAAAAGCTTTACGCGGGCACGTTTCTTTAGTATTTTCTTCCTTGTCACAATCTATACACCAAAGTTCACTTCCTTCTCTTTTTTCCTCCTTGCTTCCAGTAAATTCCTTCATCAACCGTATCATGTCTTTTCTCAAAGCTTGGATGGTTTTCTTCTGAGCTTTCACTTCCACTTCCAGGCTTCTTAGCCTTGGAAGTTTTGTTTTCACTTTCGATGTCCATTGGTCAGGTGCATGCTTCTCCAAAGGATGATGGTGGTACTATCTTTATTTTCTGCTTTAGGGAAGGGGTTAACCCTTCAATGAACCATCATTTTTTCAATTTGTCAGTAGGTTTTTTATCCAATTTTCCTATGAACTCCTTTAATCTCCTGGTATAGCCCCTAACTAACTCATTTTTTCCTTGTCTAGTATTGTAGATTCCTATGACTATCTCATTGTCATTGCTTAGTAGTCTGAATTCCTCCTCAAAGGCAGTACGGAGGTCCTTCCATGTGGCTTTCTGAGCAGCCTCCAGATTTGTGTACCAATAAATAGTGATCCCTCTTAGTTTCATAGGCAAGGCTTTTAACTATTCATTGACGTCATTTTCTCCATTCGCCTGCCATAAAGTGATACACATTTTACAGTGTCAAGCTGGGTCATCAGACTCTTCTCCAGTAAATCTCAGAAGTTTCTTCTTGACTACTTCCATTCTTCTCCCTCCTACTGGGGCACTTCCTCCTGCCAGGATGACACTTCCTCCTGGTGGGACACCCCCTCCTGCCGGGATGACACTTCCTCCTGGTGGGACACTTCCTCCTGGTGGGAGGCTTCCTCCTGGTAGGACACTTCCTCCTTGTGGAATGCTTCCTCTTAGTGGGACACTTCCTCCAAAACTCGTACTCTCTTCTTCTCCTTGTGACTCCTATGTCTGGGTGGAGTGAGGCATCTCTTGGTACTCCCTGCGGGAAGGTGTTTCGGGATTCTCTCCTCCTCCCTTCACTATTTCTGAAATGGCCAAGTTGGTGATTCCTTCTATGGTATTTTGGATCAAGCTTTCCTCAAGTTTTCTTTCGCTTAGAGATTGGTTCCCTAACTCTCACAAGCAACAACGTCTTGCTTCTTGTTTTTGTTGGCCAAGAATCCACACTCCAGCTTCTTCTTCAGTTTCTTCTTTCGGTCTGCGTTTAGGATATTTTTTTGGAAGCAGGGGCAATGAATTTATCAAGTGGACCAAATGTCTCTTCAGGAGTCGAGGAACTCCGCAAGGTAGATCCTACACACTGTTGGCACCAAAATTTGTCTGTACCATGGTAATATGGAACCACTCTCTCAGCTTCCCTTTTCACGTACTGCACTATCCAGGCTACCCCCACATGTCTTGATCTTACCTTGGTATTCCCTCCTCTATACTATGACCTCCAGGTCCAAACTTAGGCAACAACACCAAAATGTAGAATGTTTAACAATACAGAATATACAGAAGGATAGACTAAGAATTCATAGATACCATTCAAACAATTCCCAATAAATAACTAATTACCAATACCAATGACAAATACAAAGTACCATACCATAATACCAGGTTGGCGAGGAAGTGTTTATCCTATTTATTATTACCGAAAAACCAACAACTCTATACAATAAACCAAAGCATATATATAAGGGTTGGTTGGTTGGGGGAACCAACAGACACACCTCCTTGCTCCTAACTACCCTCCTAACAACATAATTAAGTCTTAATACAAAATGACTTTATTTCATACTACAACTATCTCACCCTTATTACTAATCGTTATATTGCAAATTGGCTAGTCAAAATCAATTATTATTAGCTCTGATTTTCTAGATATATCATGTATGCAAGAATAGCCTAGTTGAAGACAGAATAGATATAATGCACTAAAGCCCAGCTGAAGCTACTAAAGGCTCTGTATCACAACCGATATAAAATAAAAAGAGGGTAATAAAGCATCCAGTTCTGGGACCTATGGAATATCAATTTAGTTAATCTGACCAAGGGTGTGCCCTTAGATCTGGAAATTAATGTAAATGAAGGAATGCCTTTATATGGCTCTGTAAATCAAGTTAAGCCCTCCTAATTACTATATGTAATTTTAAGATCTAGACTTCGGTCCCAGGCAAGACTAAGACTGGAGGTTTTCTTCTCCATTCTTTCCTACCAGTGCTCGCAGTAAATGGAGACATTTGTATCTATGTTCATAATATTAATATAATACATCAGCCTCGACCTTTTATCGATAAAAAAAAATTAAAAATAAAAAGCACTTATTAAATCATATATACTATAAAAATAAACATCTTTATTTAAAATATTCCTTATAATGATTAAATTGAAAAATATAAAAAAAATTGGCTCTGCTCTGCGGCTTCACTATGAATCATGACTACCGATGCAAGCGATTACATTAAAGAAAGACAGGTGTGTTCATTCCTCTATTAATGTTTAAGTCTTTTTATGAGCTCTTCTCCACCCAAACCCTTGGCAGAGGCTGTACCCTCTATCATTAATGTCATTAGGGCTCCAATGGACGCCAATCTGGCAGAATAATTTAACCTTAACATTGGCTCTCAAACCTCATCTCCTCCTCTTAAAACCTTCTCTGAAGTAGTGGAAAAATCCTCTGTTGTTTTTGCTTGGGCTAGGTTTTAGCTCTCCAACTCCAATGAAGCACATGAACCAGGTAAGGGAGATGTGAATGCCCTGGTATCTTTCTCTATTTCCCCAAACTCTAAAATGATATGTGAAATTAAGAAGGAAAAAATAGGTTGAAGAATTATTGTATTTTCTTTGCAGCTGTGGGAGTTATTTAATGCCTTGCACGTAAATTCCTTGATGATTGGTTTTATAGCTATTGGAATTTGAAACTAGGTCACCATATCTCATTTTGTAGGCAAATTCAGAAAGGATTGTATTTTATTTTCTTTAAAAATTTTGATGCTCAGGTTGCCATCCTTAAGAGGCAATACTGGACAGTGGGTAATACATATTTTTGTGCCCTAGCTTGGACGCCGGAAGCTATCCATGAGGAAGTGCTTGCCCTATCGGCTCCTTGCTGGATTATTATGAAAAACCTACCTCCTTTCTTGTGGCTTTTTATTCATCAACTGCTTGAACTGATAGGAAAGGTTATTAGATTTGATGACACTACCAGGCTTGTTCCTCACATGGACGCAAGAGTGCTTGTTTCATTAAAACCTGGTATTGAGGTGCCATCTTCTATTGAGATTATCATCTCTAGAGAATCTTTTTCCTTCCCTCTAGAGGTTTTGGGTGGTCTAAATGCCCGCTTCCTTTGCAAAAAAGAGGGACACCTTTGTAGGGATTGTCCCATAATCAAGCGTAAGTCTCAACCAGTGAACCCTAATTCTTCCCCGAATGACACTACCTCTAAGAACCCTAATTTGGTATCGAATGCGGCAAAAATTGTCGCCTCAGATGCCTCTGCCTATGTCATCTGGCACTACTCCTCATCAGACCCTTCATGATACCCAATCCTGAATGGAGACACATGCAAGATTGTAACAACCCTCTGATAATACTCTGCCTAACGGATTTCAAATGGTTGAATCCAATAAAAGAAGAAGAAAATCTAATAAACAGGGTCCTGTGGCTAAGGCATCAATTCCTCCTTCCATCTGGATAAACTCAAACACTCCCCTATTTCTAGCTCCCTCATTGACTCCTCTTCCCCTTTACCTAAAGGAGTGTTGAAGGTCTTTAAAGATATTGATGATAATTACTTTCTAGAAATCCTACCCGCAACCAATAACTCTCAGATCTCCATTCCGACAGAGCTTTCCTTGGCCTGTGCTACCCTGAACACAACCTCTACTATTGATATGGAGGTCATGAGACCTCATGACTCTGATAATGATGATCTTGAATGGAAAAATGATTTCCCAAAATCCAAAAGAAGGGGAAGACCCCTAAGCTCGAAGAATAAAACTCCCTCGGTAAAGAGTGGTGAGGACTCTTCCCAATCTGCTAATATCAACAAAAATGATGGGTCCATGGACCTAATGTGCATTACCGCTGCCATTAGTTCATCATGAATTTCATCTCCTGGAATGTTAGAGGACTAGAGTCCCCAGACAGAAAACATATTGTTAAGCATTTTCTGGATACCTTTAAGAACACTGACTTTATTATGCTTCAAGAATTAAAGGCTATTGGATTCATGCTCGATGTTAACCTTGATTTCATCTGGAAAGATACTATTAAGATATACTCTGATCATTAGAAAGGTAGGGGTGGGGTTGGATTATTGGTCAACCCTAAATGGGGCAAGTTCATAACGAATAAAGGTATCTCCCCTTGTAATAGGGCCTCTTGGGTCACTCTCAGTACTAATTCTATCACCTTTGGAATCTTCTCTATCTATGCATCTAATGATGTCAAAGAAAGGTCAACCTTGTGGTCCTAGATGGCTTCCCTCCTGGTCATTCCTTGGATCATTGGAGGCAAATTTGATATGGTGGAGTCTCAAAGGGATAAGATGGGTGGACTTCCCCTCGCTTGGAAGAATTTGGAGAAAGAACCATGGAATAAAATGATACATTCTAAACTGTTGTTTGAGCCCCTAAAGGATAATGATAACACTAAACATAGCCTTTGGCACACTTAGTGTAACTTCCAGCAAGGCCCAGCTCGGATTTATGCTAGACTTGATAGATTTTATGCCAACAAAAATTTCTTTTCCTTCATACCCGATGTGCAAGGAAACATGGTCACTGTGACCCCCACATCTCTTTTTGACCACCATCCTATATTGGTGTTTGTTAAAATCAATGACTTACAAGCCCCCCTAAATCTATAAACCAGAGCTTCATCCTTAATTCCTCGCTCCTCAAAGATGTTGATATTCTGTCTGTCATTCATCTTATCAGGAACATCAACAAAAAATGCTTATCTTCCCTGTCTTGTGTTAAGATGTGGCAGTGCAATATACATGCTTGGCATGCTCTTCTCCAAACCCTAGGACAGAAAAAAGCCAAAGATTACAGATTTACTGAGAAGATTCTCTCCTCCAAGCTGAGATCTACCAAAATTGACATTCAAAACAATCCTAATGATAACCTTGTCCCTATTGTATCTAAGTCTAGGGCTGATCTTCATTGCCACCAACAGTTTAAAGTTCAGGGAGCCAGCATTAGGTGCCACGCTCACTCGCTCCAACATGGAGACAAGGGCTCCAAATTCTTTTTTAATCTCCTCAAACAGAAGCAAGCCAATGAAGTTATTAACAGACTTGTTGTTAATAACATTGAAATTGACAATCTTGAAGGTATCAAGATGGCCTTCGCCTCTTTCTATCAAAACCTCTTCACCTCTGAGGAGAATGAAGAATCCATTGCCCTTAGAAAAGATTATAGGTCCCTCATCCCCAATAAGATGTCCCCTCAAGACTCTGATCTCCTCAGACAAAGAATTTCTATGGAGGAAATTGAATCAGCTATCAACACACTTAAGAATGACAAAGCCCCTGGGCCCGATGGCCTTCCTATAGAATTTTATAAAGCCAACATAAGATGGATTTGTACTGACCTTGATGGCCTCTATAATGAAGCCTATGCCAAAGACACTCTGGAAAGCTTTATTAATAGAGGTATTATTAAATTAATATGTAAGGAAGAGGACAAAACTCTTATAAAAAACTGGCATCCCATTACCCTTCTAGATGTTTCTTACAAAATTCTTGCTAAGATTTTGGCTCACAAACTTGAGAACATTCTGCCTAAATTTATTAACTCTACACAAACCGGCTTTGTAAAGGGGAGATTCATCTTGAAAAATCTCATAACCAGCTGAGAATCCATGAACTGGGCTAAGTCTTCCCAACAGAACGTTGTTATGCTTCTCCTTGTCTTCAAAAAGCCATATATGACAGGATTGAATGAGATTTTATTAATATGATGCTTGGGGCATTTGGTTTCCCTAAAGTCTTCTCCAATTACACTAAGCTTTTAGTCAAGAATGCCTTAGCACAGGTTGATGTTAAGGGCTCTCGGTCTGATTCCTTTGCTTTGGGCAGATCTATCAGGCAGGGTTGTCCTCTCGCCCCTGCTCTCTTTGTGATTGCTTCAAAAGCTCTTTCCTACATTCTTAGAGATAACACTCTCTCTCCTGCAGTCAAAGGTATCACATTACCCAATAATGATAACTTGATTAACTGTCAATTTTTTGATGATACCAGCTTATTTGTTGAAATGACTGAAGAGAAGTTTGATATTCTGAAAAATAAACTTGATGCTTTCTGCTCTATTTCTGGTGTTCGATTGTCTCAGCCAAAGTCCATTTGTCTTGGCTGGGATGACCGACCTCCGGATTGGTTCAATAAGTTTGGGATTTAGTGGGAGGACCCGAATAATATTGTTAGGTATTTGGGTATCCCATTTTCTGTTGAGTCTTCTCTTAAAGATATGTGGCTCTGGGTGAAGAACAAAATTACTTAAAAATTGGATAAATGGTATAACATATCCTTATCCTTGGCTGGTAGGGTTCAGGTTTATCAAAAAATTATTTCTTCCTATAATATTTACTACTCTTATGCTTGGATATTCAATAACTATCAAATTATGTAAATTCAAAAGGCCATTAGAAACTTCCTTTGGTCAAATGGTAAAGGCAGCAAAAAAATGCATGCGGTTAAATGGGATTGGTGTTGTATTGAAAAGCAACTTGGGGGCCTAGGTTTAAAAGATCTTAAGGTTTAGGGGATTGCCCTGGACACCAAATGGATCTTCCAATGTTTAGAAGGGTATGAACCTTGGAAGGTTCTTATCAGAAGTAACATTGAACGTGGATTCCCTAGGAAGGCTAAGTCCTGGAAGAATCTCCCTTTTAGTGATTTGTTGTTGGGAGGATTTCCTGTTACTGTTCAGGGCTCAGCTATTTTTAAAAACATTTGGAAAGCCTGGGAATCCTCAGCAAAATTTATTTCTAATAAGACCTTTCATGATCATAATCTTCTATATGGTGACAGGTCAATTTGGTGGAATCTCCACCTCTTGGGTAAGCCCCTCGCATTGTCCCAAGGATGCTCAGCTAAAATTTGGAACAATATGGGTATCTCTATTTTCATTGACCTCTTTAAGGAAGATTATCTTATCGGATGGGATGAGTTAAGGGACAGATTTAACATACCTGTGGCGCATAAGAAAACCTATAACATGATAGTCAAAGCTTGCAAGGATCTTCCCTCTACGTGCTATCTTGACTCTCATAGATTTTTGAACATCAAATGGCCTGATGGCACTATTGTTGTCAGAATTAAAGCTAAAAATATTTATAGTATTCTAAATAACAGTCATAATATTATTAATCATGTCAATAATTTCCGGTATACTAATCTTAAGGATAATTGCTGGAAGAAAAAATTTACTAGATTGTGGAAATCTCCTATTAAACCTAAAATCAGATGTTTCAAATGGTTGGTGTTTCTCAACAGACTCCCTATAAGCAAAAACCCTTCATTTACTGATTTGTGTAGTCTTCGCAAGCTCCCTGATTCTTGTAGACACATTCTATTTGACTGTAAATTTGCTAAAAGTATTTGGTCTATGTTTGGTATCACTTATCCTAAATACTTAGATATTTTTGAAATGATTAATGGGCATATTCAGGGTATTAAAAAAGACACTAATCTGATTTGGAACATTTTATCCTCTAACATCCTCTGGCAGATTTGGAAATGCAAGAATGAAGAAAGGTATCAAGGCATTCATAGATCCCTTACTAAGTCTTTTCTTAAGCTCACACATTTTAAAATTTCCTCGCAGGTCTGTATCAGCATGATGATCGAGAGGGAAAAACTTATTAGGTTTCTCAAAATGGGACACTCTACAATGTTTTTGAAATGAAAGATGGATATGCATGGTGAAGACATATGGACAATATGGCTATCTTCAAGAAAATTGTTAAGAAGCTACACAAGGAGATTAGGAAGAGCAAGAACGCTATTGATGATCAGATTTACATGCTGAGCCAAATCCAAGCAAAGAAAGACATTGTCTGGATGGAGGGCCCTATGGGATGGACTGCCTGGGTGGAAAATCATGAGGAAATCCTGCATTAATTTCCTTTCTTTAGTGAATGCTCTCTACTCTTTTGTTTAAAATGTAATTAATACTTTGATACTTTGACTTGTGTCGTGTGAGCTGCCTCCAGTTTTGAAATATTCGATACTTATTTTGATTTCCTTATAGTTAATATAAAAAAACAAATTCCTTATAATAATAACATAATTTTAGAAAATCTAAATATACAAACAAATTAATTCATTAGAATATAGAAAGTCCATTCTCTTCTACGTCCACAATCGATTAAAATGATTTTCTACCAATTTCTATAGGTTTGAAAGTAGCTGATGAGACTTTTCTAATCTTAGAAATTCAGGTATACGCGTGGAATAATTTACAGAGTTTTCTAGTCTTACAAAGTCGATGTATAGCAATCATTCATTGAAGGCAGGTCGGACTCGCCACTGGTTGTTTGTTGACTAGATTCCTCTGCTTCTAGAAGCAAAACGAAGAAATCGAGGCGAACTAAGCGAATGAGACTTTTATACGTGTGAAATAATCTCATCAGACTTTTCTAGTCTTACAAGTAAGCATTTAAAGTTGCCGTGTTGTTGCGAAAGAGCCGTCTGTCATGCGTTAGATAGACTTCAAATTATCAACCCTTTTCCACGCTCCTGTGAAAATATCTTGTCTTCTTTATTGTCTAGTTATTATTATTTATAGCTCACCGGAAGAAAATTTGTGAAATGCAAAATAGGAATGTAATGTATCCACTTGCGTTAAAGATGTCTCTGCGCTCTGCATTTTTGCTGCTTTGCATAATAATTCATTTGCCATTTTTACTAGCATGTTTACAACATGAGAGAAGTTACTTGTTGGATTTCAAGGCTGGTTTAAATCTTTCCTCTGGTCACTCTTTATCCTCTTGGCGGGGATTCAACTGTTGCAATTGGGAGGGTGTTGGCTGTGATTATCATACATCCAAAGTCATCCGCCTTGATTTGACTACTGACCCTGGCCCTTACCCTTACGAAAGTGATGAATTGATCCGTGATCGGTCCAGAAGGAGGGAGATTCGCCCATCCCTATTTAACCTGGAGCATCTACAACATCTGGATCTCAGTGGACATGACTTTCATGGTATTTCTATTCCCCCTCAGTTGTCGACATTGAAAAGACTTACTTTTCTTAGCTTGTCAAATGCTGGATTTTGTGGGGAAGTCCCTCTGGAGTTGGGAAATTTGTCAAGCTTGCGGCATTTGGATATTTCAGGTAATTACTATGAAACCAAATTTTCAGATTATGAGTCACGAATAGTGTTAAAGAGTAGTAAGTTTGATGTATGGGTCAGAAATTTAAGAAGCCTGGAATTCTTAGTAATGAATGATGTGAACCTGGCAATAGCATCTGAGCACTGGGGTAAAGGCATCAACGGTCTTGCCAATCTTACCCAGATTCACCTATCTGGTTGTGAGCTCTCAGGTAATATTCCAGATCTCTCAAACCTTACCCACTTATCACATCTGCATATAGAGTGGAATTCATTCCCATTTGAACTACCCTCTTGGTTTGAAAATGTCTCCTCATTGGTTTCACTTGATCTGGAAAGCTGTGATCTAAATGGTTCCGTTCCTTCCAATTTCATGTCACGCTCAAGACTGAAGAATCTTGTGCTTGATAATAATGTTGACTTGAAAGGAAACCTTTCCTTCATTCTAAGCCATTCTTCCTCACTTGTGGAGCTATCTCTTTTTATGTGTAGTTTAGGAGGAGCACTTCCCCGCTCTATTGCAAACTTTTCAAAACTTGAATTCATGGGGTTGTCTTATAACAATTTGCAAGGCAGTATACCATCATCTTTTGGCAGCCTTTTGTCCCTTAGGTCGTTGGACCTTCGTCACAACCAGTTGAGTGGTCATATTCCTCCGTCTCTGTGTCGGCTTCCAAAATTAAGGCATCTCATTCTAGGCTATAACCAGCTATCAGGAACAATTCCGGATTGTATTTCAAATCTGGCTAGTTTGGAAACATTGTCAGTTCCTTTCAGTGGATTAAGTGGCAACTTTTCACTTCAGCTACTTGAAAATCTAAGTCGCCTAAATGTATTAGACCTTTCCCAAAATCAGCTTCTTATTAATATGTCGACAAGCTGGGTTCCTCGGTTTGCACAGCTGGAAGCCCTTGGATTGGGGTCTTGCAATATAGAAGGCAGCTTACCAGCATTTTTGTCCCAGCAATATCAGTTGAAAATGCTAGATCTTTCAAATAACAAGATTATGGGAAATCTTCCTTCGTGGCTATGGGATCTTCCTGATCTTCGATATCTCAATCTTTCAAACAATCAACTGGAAGGTTCTCTATCCCCCAAGATATCCCATGATTTTTCAGTTGTGGACTTGCATGAGAACAGATTATATGGCTCTCTTCCTGATCTTGATTTTGTTTCAGAACTAATAGATCTATCGGGTAATGAGTTCAATGGCTCTATTCCTGCAAGAATTGGCGCATCATTATTTTTAGCATTGTCAGGGAACAATCTAACTGGACAAATTCCAAGTTCTATATGTGACAGAGAAATTGATTCATATGGGGATTACTATGGTGTTTTAGATTTGTCAAAGAACAAGCTATCAGGAATGATTCCTACAAATATTGGGAGGTGCTCTACATTATCAGTTTTAAAATTGGCTCAAAATGTTTTGCAAGGGGAGATTCCAAAGGAGTTGGGAAATCTGACATCTCTTCGTTCACTAAACTTCAATGGCAACAAGTTGCAAGGTATTGTTCCTCCATCCATTGCGAATTGCATAAACCTTCAAGTATTTGACTTGGGAAATAATAAATTTGAAGGTAGTGTTCCTGTTTGGATCGAAAAGCTTACAGATTTAAGAATTCTCAGCTTAGCTTCTAATAAATTTACTGGTAGAATTCCACCCCAGCTGTTCAGGATGCACAATCTTCAAATTCTAGATTTACCTGGTAACCAGTTATCAGGAAGCATTCCTCCAGATGTTAGCAAGTTATATGCTATGCTCAATAGCTCACAAAGTTTCGATGTACAATACTCCCAATATTCACAAATTGCTTACTTTCTTGATATAGATTCTTCATCTATTTTTGTTGATGAAGTAACAGTTTGGATAAAAGGAAGGGCAACTCCATACCAGAAGATAATTGCAGCAGACAAGTTCATAGATCTATCACATAATAAGCTATCAGGTAATATTCCTCCACAAGTGGGACTCCTTAAGGGCCTAATCTCTCTCAACGTGTCAAAAAATAATCTGAGTGGATCAATTCCAAAATCCTTGGGAGGCATGGCATATTTGGAATCACTGGATCTTTCAGAAAATAAGTTGTCAGGAAAGATTCCTTCCCAACTTTTAAATCTCACATTCCTTGCAGTGTTGAATCTTTCTGACAACATGCTTTCTGGGCTAATACCACAGGGAAAGCAGTTTTCAACCTTTGAGTCTTCTTCTTTTCTGAAAAATCCCAATCTTCATGGACCTCCTCTTGAAAATGGAACACAAAGTTCTGGTTTGGGTAGCAGAGAGAATCACAATAACACAAGTATTGAAGATGGAAATGGAGATGTTGTAATGGACCAGTGGTGGGCAGTGGGAGTTGGGCTGAGTTACGGAGTGGGATTTGCTACTGTGATTGCAGCATTGTCCTTCCACATAAAATGGAGATGCATATGCTTTGCTCACATGGATAATTTAATATATTATCTTCTAGAGTAGTGAGGTCTTGTCACAAATATTTTGGCACTTAAGATTTGTGTTGTCACTAATGTTTATGTTAGTCTACTTTCATTGTTGTATATGTTTTGCTCATATGGATAATTTATTATATTATCTTTTGGAGTAGTGAAGTCTTGTCACAAATATTTTGGCTTTGCTCATATGGATAATTTATTATATTATCTTTTGGAGTGGTAAAGTCTTGTCACAAATATTTTGGCACTTAAGACTTTGTCACTAATATTTATGTTAGTATGCTTTCATTGTTGTAATGTGTTGAAATACTATTTTCCTAAAATACTTATTAAAAAATGTGTACATGAGTAAGAAATTGAAATCTTCATCTTTCTGAATTAAAAGATTTACAAAACATGTCACAACATTTTGAAAGGCTTTATTCATAAAGTTAAAATTAAAATGTATATTTCTTAAAATTAAATATAATAATTATGCTAGCTAGACCATACCATGTGGCCTTGCCTACAAATTGGATTGCATTATGTATCTTGGTATAGGCTAGTGAGATAATTAAAGGAATATATCAATCTTGACTACTTGGTAGTTGATAAGGAGATTTAACTAGTGGGTTGAGGAATGGGGGTCAATTAATTGACTAGTAAAGATATGTTTATAATAGGTCTTAAAGTGGTGTGAAACAAAAATGTTAAAATTATAGAGATTGTAGGATGACAGCCCCTTCAATTTTATAGAGCTTGTTAGTAAACAAAAGCTCCTAATCTAGTATTATATAATTCCACAAAGGGATTATATTTTATTTTCAACAATATTCTATTTGAATGTAGATATTTTAAGAGAAATATCACTATGGGTACATTGTTTGTAAGCATCATTGCGTTGACATAAGATGACTATTTTAGCACTAGTTTTTCTATTTGGCTGACACTTAAAATGTGTTTATTTTGAGTTACAAAAAGCCACCATAGCACCTAGGGTTTGTAATTTTCATGTGATTATGTTAGCTCTATTTGTTGCTAGTTTGTTACAATTTTTTATGATAATTATTATTCATTTTACTAAAATTTTTGGTGGAAAATTAATTAATTATAGTTTAAAATCGCATTGAATAAACGGGAGTAATTAGTTATCATGGCCTTCCATGTTAATTTTTCATATTTCTATGATATTTTTAATTACTTTCTGCATATTTTATGGAGATAATATCTATTATAGTTGTAATGCCTCACTAGGGAACCCTTGGAACCAAAGGGTAAAATATATACTTAATAATTTTTTTTTGAAAGTAAAGATGTAAACCATACATATAAGTGCAATTGGTAATCATACTCACAAGCACGATACAACATGTAAGAGTATCATAATGATCAACTCGTGATCACACACAAGCAGAAGTCTACATATATACTTCCAAAGGTTCCCAAGCGAACTAAAACACAAGCATGAATGGTATAGGAATTTTCAAGCAGTCATGTGGGACTTTGGATCACATCGATAAACCCCATGAATCATGAATAAACCATCATCAATGATCGCCCATCAAGGAGACTAAAACATCCTCGTGGCAATACATTGCAAGAAGATGACAAACATGCAAGAAGGGGGAATCATAACCAGACGTCTCTGAATCCAGTCTGTTATGACTGGGAAGGTTTTTGAAGATAAAGGGTATCCAAAAATAAATTCACCTTTTTGACAGACCCTTGGGAGGTACTCTTTGTTCTAAGTGAAACTTTAAAAGTGATGCATAAAATGTCAGAAGTGATGTAGAAATTATCAAAATAAATGCAAAAAGAATTAAAAGCGCTATTTTACGGATTAAAGGCAATGTTTCATGGATCAAATGTGATGAAACGCCTGTCAAAAGCAATACACTGCGTCACTTTTGGGAAAATTTAAGTTTACAGCTCAAATAAGAGGTCAATTTGGGTTCTAATACCAAGGAGGCTTGCCAACATCTAAAATGCAAGTTTTCTCCACATCGAGCAGTATAGGATACATGCAAATTGATGCATTACTTGCTTGATTAAAATCAAGAACATACAAGCAATAAAATACTCTATGACCATATATGTCCATATGTACAAAAGGATCAAGTACAAATACATAAATGAATCTACTCTAAGTACATATCAAAAAGAGTGTGAATATACATACAACATGAGCTAAGTGAAGCATAGCATGGAGCACTCAATGCTCTAAGTATCAAAATCTGGATGAAGCCCACCACCTGTACACTGTTCCCCAGTAGTGGTATAGTGCAATGTCACCCTACCATGTGGATCTCTTAAGCCCACCCCACCATGCTCGCAAAGATAGTAACCCAACCACAAACACAATAAAAACATGTAAGCAAGGAATGGCCAAAACATACACAAAGCAGATGTACAATCTCACAAGAGAGGTATGGTGGTCCAATGCAAACCACATAACGCAAGATACAAGGTATATAGAGAAAAATCAACATGTGGACCTATGTTCAAAGAACAATCAAGGAATTACATTTTACAACTCAACAAGGTGTTACTCATAGCTAATGGACCTAGACACGAGAGTACTAACCATAGGGAGTATCTCTTCCTACATGGATTGATATATTGAATACAGGGCTATATCATCTACCCCACACATGGTTCTCTCATGACATCTAGGAATATGATGGTCTCGACCATCTACACTAACTCTCAGGTCACTCATGATGTCTGGGGATTCAATGATAAAATATCACCATCTACGCTCACTTTCAGGTCATGCATGGGATTTGGGAATTTGATGGGCTACACAAACCATTTACAATTGTTTAATGTTTTATACCCAATATGTTTTATTATAGTTTTCACTTTTTAAGGAACTCCTTGACATAGCCTATGCAACCACTTACAAGTTGGAGTCTACGTAAAGAGCTACTCTCTATGATTACTCAATGTACCTAGTCCTAGTCTCAATATCACATGGCGAAGATAAACAAAATCTTGTCAAGTCGATCTACATGAGGATATAACAAGGATCTTCATCGACTTGGCTATACCAATGATGGAATGAAGGGACTGCATCCACTTTTCTACATGAGGATGGTATGACCCAAGGTTGTCCTCTTGTCTACATGAGGAAAAACACAAAATAAATTTTCATCATGGCCTACACCAAGTATGGAAAGCATAAAAGTATTAGAACACAAAGAAAAAGGTTGGAGGACAAATCCACTCCAAAATACTCAAAGCAAACAAGTCGGGAAGCATGAGAAAAAGCCAAATAGAAACCCTCTTGATTGACCACTTTTCCAAGAGTGTGAATTTCCATGGAATCCATCACATATCTTGTTAGAACATGAGGAAGACTCACAATGATCCAAAATAATTACAAATCTAATATAAAGTGAAGGGTAATAATTAACAATTTAGTATCAATATGGCATTATTTAGATTGCAATAAAAGATGACTATAATGTCCTGTAACCATTCTATTTTCACAATCCTATAATATACATGGAAGAATACAAAAAAAAAAATCAATCGTTCATGTCAAGCAAGGTTTTAGCCATATTCTGAAGGGAAAAAAATGAGGAAACCCGCAAAACAACCAAAATTCAAACATCTTGAAATCAATGAAATTGTTTGCACCCAAAATCACATGTATCAAATAAAATTTCACTTTCATGTGCTTCACAGAAATCTGGCCGTATAACTATGCAAAAAACCATAAATGCAAAATGGGAAAACACACCAACAATCACATAGACCTGACCGGGTAAAATAAATGCACCAAATCGTTGGGGAATGCCAATTTAGGAGTCCCAATTTTAGAGGAATATTACTTGATAGCTTAGTACATAACAAATGCATGAACTTGTTAACATTGACTATTTTCTCAAATGTAGTTTCCCTTCCTTTTATGGGTGGCTGGAAGAAGTTGAGTCCCACTTTTGGGCAAAAAGTAGAAGTGTTTTCCTTTTTTTCAAATTTTCTATCAATTGATGTCAAAATTTGAGGCACTTAAAGATTGAATCTCAAAAAACTTCAGTAATAGAAAATCTAGTGCTCAGAGTCTAGTTTTCAAATATGTAATTTATTTCAATACCCACATAGTAGAAAATGCATTTTAGTAGGCATGTTTAAAAAATCCCTATTTAAAAATGCATGTTTCAGGACCATACCACACAAGTATACGGCCACCCTATTTTGAAGTAAATAAATGAAATTTTGTGAATCCTTCTGGGGAAAGGTACCTAAAACATCAAAGATTGATGATAATTTTTTTTCTATTTTACTGAATATTTTTTTAAATTAATTTTTAATTGATTGTAAAGTACATTTTCGAAACCTCTGGTGTATGACCACCATAATTTGATGAAAACTTCACTTCTAAAAAAACAATTCTCTTGAAGGTAGTTCTATGTATATTAATGTCATATTATTCATTTTTCAAAAAATGTGAAATCAAAAAAGTTATTAAATTTTTAGTTAACCTTACTATTTCAAGTTTAGGTACCACTTTGGCTTAATAAATATTTTAAAAATACTAAAATTATTCATATCACTATGAAATTTATATTTTTATAATCTATACAATAAGAACTGTAATGGGTTTTCATTTTGTCGAAAGAATCATTCGGGAAGACCTCCAAAAAATAACGAGAAGACAACTTTTATATTTCAATGCCTTAGCCATATTTTTGCAAGGCCAAGCACAGGCTTGGTGGGACGAAGCCTATCTCGAACCAAAAAATAGGGCGGTGGTATGGTTCCCACTCCTGATTTTAAGAAACAGGCACCCATTTTTTAAATTACAAAAATTGGGTGCCTGCTTCTATTTGGACCGTTGAAATAGAAACGGGCACCTGTTCCATTTAAATAATGGGTGCCCATTTCTTAAAGATCCATTGAAGAAAAAAGGATATGATTGTGGGCTTGATCTCACTAATTGATGATTATTCAATCATTTTTATGACATGTCTATGTTGTAGAAAGAACATTTTGAATTAACATTCTCTTTTCTTGTGTTGTTTTGGATCTGACATGAAGACAATAATTTGAATTGAAATTTTGGTGAAAACATGAGATCAAAGAAATGCAGAAAGAGGCAAAGGAGGGTTCTGACAGCTAATGAAGTTGCAGCAAATAGAGAGAAGGAGACAAAATGACAACGAGAAAGAAGAGCAAGAATTCAAAACTGAACAATGTTGGAGCATCAAGTTCAACAATCATTTCAGAAGAGGAGAACATTGAGGACATCATGATAGATGTAGAGGTTGAAGAAGAAAATACAATAGGAGAAAATTCAGGTGCATCTTCTAATCTAGTATTGGATACATGTATGTCTTCACAGCCAAACGAATCTTATTTTGATAAAGAACTTGATCTTTTTGTATTAGTGGTTTACTCTTTAAATCATTTAGATTTTCTTCCTGAAAATAGAGTAATAGATTTTATTGCACATAAAACACCACAAATTAGTAATGTTAATCATAATGATAAAGGAATTGAAATTCAAACCTGAATTAAAAGTGAAACTCAAACACCAATTGAAATTTACAATCAAATGACAATTGAAATCAACAATGTGGATGTAGACATAGAAACACCAATTGAGAAAGACACCCCTTTGAATGGTAATGAAATGAATGAACAATTTCAAATTAAAAGTGATGTGCTAGGCAATCTATGTGGTTTGGTTTCATGGAGGGGTATGTGCAGGATCATGGTATGCCAAAAACTAGCGATGTGAAAAAATAATCTTTTCACTTGTCCAAAAGTGCACTAAAAAGCATGTTGACTTTTTAGTAGGAATGGGTGTCAATACACCTGACCAAACCAAAATCCAAAGCACAAGCCTAATTGGATATTCGATATTATCGAATATCTAATTTTTTCCAGTAAAACCTATTTAGGTCTACGGGCTGCATTTCTCAGTTTTCATTGTGAAAATGTGAAACGCAACCTAGGGGTTTCTCATATCAAAAAAATCACATATCTGATTTTCCTATTTGTCATTTCTCTCCAAATTCAACAGGTACATAAAAATTTTAAGTATTTTTTTTTTAAATTGAAATTTGTATTTTTTTTTTAATATAAACTAGGGTTTAATTGATATTGTTTATCATTATTTTAAATTGATTATAATTGCATATTTGGTTGTAATCATACATGGACTCAAACCAATTAGAAAACCCTCCAAATGATCCAGCAAACAATCTGGAACCACCTCCAAATAACACACAACCACCTGAAAAAAATCCCCCACCTTTGGAAGACCAACTAATCTCAAACCCTTGACCTTTAGAGGATCGTATAGGAGACAATCTAAATCAGCTTAGATGATTTCAGACTACATATACCGATATCGTCACTTTGTGCCCGATGCTTTCCATGTTGAACTCCATTATTGAAAACATCTAGAGAAACCTATAGAGCAACATAATGCTACACTTCTTTGGCGCGATTCCATGCATGTTGAGTTTGACGATGGGCTTGGTTATGATCAAGTTATGAACCTAACTATAACAAAACATAACATATGAAACTTTTTGTGGATCCCAAAACTGGATTAAAAGTGGACCCTAAAAAACCCAATTTGTCAATTAAATGGTGCACAAATGATACAATATGTGACCACTTTTGGGACTGCTGGTGGATGGTTTTTTCAATTTCAGCTTTTTGTACTTGATTCTCCAATTATTTTCTTGTGTTATCTTGATTTGCACTCAGAAGTTGGTGAGTCATGTCAAAATGAACTTGTGCCATTCTCATGATCTCATTAACTTTTTCCAATAGCTTGATTTCAAATTGTCTTTTATCATCTTCTATCATTTTATTTTCATCTTCAGCAACCATTTTTCCTTTATTCAACTCAATCATTCTTATCATGCTAGCTTCAAGATCTATTTTCATTAGGTCCAGCTGCTCGGTAAGTGTATCATTCTTTTTTAGTAGTTCTTTTATAGTTGTCTCGAATTCATCAGTAACAATGCCTTCAGATGTTGTTTCAAGTGTATCAAATTATTCTTGTGCAACCTTTAGTTCATCATATATCTTCAATCTAACCCTTAGAGACTTCTCAAGTTTCTTCTTCAGATCAATGATTAACTCTCTTTCACTTTCCAACTCAGATTCAAGATCATCAATTCTTTTGAATTGCCTATAACTTTCCATGACTAGGATCTTTAACTCCCAGGTCGTCAAACTTTCTATCTCAAGAGTAGTAGCTTTGATACCAATTATTGGAATGACTATGGAAAGTTGGGACTGAGAGGGGAGGGATGAATCAGTACCACAAAATTTTTTATAAATGAAACTGTCTATAACCATATATTGTTGCTTGGTGTTTACCGAATTCAATAAATTAAAATGAAACTAATATAAAACTTATAAAACATAACATCACAACATTCAAGTAAATGAACACATAACTCCGTGATTTTTTTTACCCATAAATCCTTGGTTAGAGGACAAAACTGTGGTGGGGATGATACCCACAACCTTCACTAAATATAGTATAAAGGGTGCTCGATTAGAGCTTACAAAGTTTATCCATTTTGATAGCTTACCCGGTTAAGAGTATACAAAGACTTTTTAGGTCTACATGGTTAGAAGATTTTATAGTCTCTACATTTAGAGATGTACCATGTTAAAGGTTTTACAAATATCAGATCGGTTAAGAGCTACCCAGTATTGGGATTTCTAGCTCTCAATACAATAGTATTAACAACTTATCAATGTCTTCTATATTTCACCAATAAAAAATGTTGATTAGACTCTATGTGCTCTAAAATATTGTGTTACCTCAATTAAAAACTGTAACACTTCTCAGATTTGGTTTGTTGTAGCTAGATATCAACTCGGTGCTTTCTCCTTTGATCTTTGTTCTTCAATATAACTCCTTTTACAATGTCAGCCTTCTTTGTATTATCTCTCTGTCTCGTTTTCTCCTCTGTCATCAATTCTGTTCTGTAAATCATCCTTTAATAGGGTATGTGTAGGATCATGGTATGCCAAACTAGGCCCTTAAGTGGCAATGAAAATTTAGAAAATCAGGGGTTAGGAAAGTTGACGTAAAAATTTGAACAAGTTATCAATCTTATATCAAAAATGTGTAAGAAGAGGATCTATAGAAAATTGAATTTAGTTTCTAAGCTACTAGCCCTTTTAATATATATATGGTGAAATTGCAAATTTCAATGCAGTAGTATGAAAATTTCAGGAAAAAGATAATAAGCAGGTGTATGTCTGACCACCTTAAAAATGATCAAATAATAATATTTTTTTAAAAGATTCTAGATATAAGTAGTAGACTCATGTTCGAATGTGACGCATATTTTTTTGTTATTTTTTCCCATATTAATAATTAATTATGATTTTTCTACTACAAATTTTCAAGAATATAAAAAATTTCATGTCTAACCACCTTAACTTAGTATAAACTTTATCAAATTGAAATTTATTTATTTATTTTATTTTAGTAGGAAAAGCATAGAATGTGACTCATTTTTCAAATTTTAAAAATGTTATACTATTTGAAAGTTATAGCTATTTTTCAATCAGTCTATCAATCAGGAGTAAAAAGATAAGAAGTAGGTGTATGTGTGACCACCTTAAACACAATCAAATGATAATATTTTTTTATTAGATTCTGGATATAAGTAGTAGACTCATGTCTAGATGTGACGCATATTTTTTTGTAATATTTTTCTAAGTAAATAATTAATTTTTATTGTGCTTCTACAACTTTTCCAAAATATAAAAACTCCCGTGTCTGACCACCTTAACTTAGTCTAAACTTCATTAGATTGATTTTTTTAATTTTTTTCTTGTAGTATGCAAAGCATAGAATTTGACACATGTTTCAAATTTAATAAATATTATACCATTTGAAAGTTATAGTTGTTTTTCAATCAGTGTACCAATCAGGACTTCTTTTTCACATTACCACTTTTTAGCATACCATGATCCTGTACATACCTTTTAAGTATAAGATTTATCGCGTCTTAATCTTATGTGTTAGGTCACTGATAATTTCTTTTAACCATTAGATTTTTTTTTCCGCTCGGTGACAGTGTCACTTTTACCTCGGTACTTGGTGTTTTTCTTGGAAATAAAAATCTTTGATTAACCGCTTAATCTGCTTCTCAAATCTTCCCTCTGAATTATCTTGATCATTGATCGTGTAACAAACTAATCTTTGTGCATTGTAGAATCATAATTAATGTTGTATAAATTCATTAAATGTTTCCTTATAACATTATAATGACTTAAGTAACTCGGTAGAGTAACTTCTCTTCACTCAGTTAACTTTCTCTTTTAGTACTCGGTAACTGTCAACTCGGTGTACTTCATATGTGCTCAGTGTTTAGTAACTATAGGCTCTCAGTGTAGTGTCTGTGCTTTATTGACTTCACTGCCTTGCTCAGTGTACATTACCGACTGGTCATATTTACTTTTCTCCTTTACACCAATTAAGTCTTTTGACTCATATGACTTTACCTTAACTAATCGGGTGTGTGCACCAAGTTGTGGACCAAAAAAGTGGACACATCTTTAAAAAAAAATTCAAATTTCATATAACCCGATCGGGTTACTGAAAATTCAAAATTGTTCTAGGATTGGTAACCGGGCCATAACCCAATCGGGTTTTGAAAAGAAACAAGTACTCCAAAACTCGATCGGGTTTTGAAGAAGTAAAAACTATGCATTTTATTCTCCATAACCCAAGCAGGTTATGAAGAAACTAAAACAGACTTTTCTTCTGGAAGCCATAACTTCCACATATAGAGTCCGATTGACTCCATTCAAAAAGCGTAGGAAATAACTTGAGACGATCTAACACATGATTAACCTAAAGTAATCTTTCGTCATCAACATTTTTTTGCCATCCATTTGAATCAAGGTATAAAATAGGTACTCATTATTGCCCATACATGCAACATATAGAAAAATGAGGATGCTCTCTCTCTCTCTCTCCATTTTTCTATACGTTGCATGTATGGGCAATAATGAGTACCTATTTTATACCTTACTTCATTCAAATGGATGGAAACAAAATATTGATGACTAAATATGATTTTAAGTTAATAATGTGTTAGATTGTCTCAATAAATTTCCTATGCTTTTTGAACGGAGTTCATCGGACTCCGTATGTGGAAGTTATGGCTTCTAGAAGAAAAGCTTATTTTTGTTTCTTCATGAACCGCTCCGGTTATGGAGAATAAAATGAATATTTTTTACTTCTTCATATTATCTCTCTCTCTCTCTCTCTTTCATATTGGGAGTGGGAGATAATATGAGAGAGAGAGAGAGGTAAAACTTATGTATTTTATTATCCATAACGCGATCGGGGTTTGAAGAAACTAAAATAGGATTTTCTATGGAAGCCATAACTTCCACATACGGAGTCCGATTGACTCTGTTCAAACTGTGTAGGAAAGGTCTTGAGATGATCTAACTTTTTATTAACCTATGATCATCTTTAGGCATCAACATTTTTGCTACCATCCATTTGAATCAAGTAAGGTATAAAATAGGTACTCATTATTGTCCATACATGCAACATATAGGAAAATCTCTCTCTATCTGTCTGTCTCTCTCTCTCATATTGGGAGTGGGAGATAATATGAGAGAGAGAGAGAGAGAGAGAGAGAGAGAGAGAGAGAGAAGTAAAACTTATGCATTTTATTTTCCATAATGCGATCGGGTTTTGAAGAAATTAA
>MU227806.1:3358474-3378283 GCA_018584345.1 Thuja plicata | reverse complement strand
GAATGCTACCTTCAAATTTATTATTTCCCAAATCAAACACACATAGATTCATACAATTTGCAATAGATGAAGGAATAATACCTTGCAACTTATTACCATTTAGATTGAATGTATGAAGAGCCATCACATTTCCCAACTCCTTTGGAATCTCCCCTTCCAAAACATTTTGAGGCAATTTCAAAATGGATAATGCAGAGCACCTCCCAATGTTCATAGGAATCATACCAATCAACTTATTCTTTGATAAGTCCAAGACTTCATAAGAATCTAAACCGGTACATATAGAACTTGGAATTTGTCCCGACAGATTGTTCCCTGACAATGATAGAAACAATGGTGTGCCAATTGTTGCAAGAATAGAGCCATTAAACCCATTTTCTGACAGATTTAATATTCCTGAAACAAAAGTAAGACGTGGAAGAGAGCCATATAATCTATTGTTGTGCAGGTCTACCACCTTAAAACCATGAGATATCTTGTGCGGTAGACAACCTTCCAGTTGATTATTTGCAAGATTGAAATGTTGAAGATTAGGAAGATCCGACAGCCATGAAGGAAGATTTCCCACAATGTTGTTATCTGAAAGATCTAGCTCGATCAACTGGTATTGTTGGGACAAAAATGCAGGTAACTCGCAAGGTCTTCCACGCGTATAAGGACTTTTTAAGATGAGAAAAATCTGGTTACCTTATTCGACATGTAAACAAAACAAGAGACGCAATGTGTCAAAGTTCCTGGCTCAAGGAAAGTAGTAGATATATGCACAGATGGAGATGGATAGGAAAAGAGAACAAATAAAATATTATTTAAAAACTAAATAAAAATATAATTAAATTAAATTAAATTTTAAAAATTGAAATTGTAGCACAATTAAAATATTTGAAAAATAAAATTATATTTAAATTGTTGAAAATTAAAAGTTAGCTTTTATATTTAAAAATATAAGTAAAACCAAACTTAAAAATAATTTTTATATTTTAATGTATTTTTCTTAAGTTTCAATATTGATTTTTTGTAGTGTAACTAAGTATCAAATTTAATATGGATATTATAATTATAGCTATTATTTATTAACCAAGATCAATTAAACAAATGCAACTAATAGTAAGCAATTATTTAGACAATAAAGGTTAAAGATATTGAAATAAGTACATGAAAATAAACTTAGTAGATTAGGTGTTCTTATCTTTAGGATTAAAGAAGGAAAAGTAATGTTGATGTTATTAGAAATCAATTCAGCATTATTAGAAATTTAATTTTCCATAATGTGGTAATTAACATTTATACTTGTAAAAGAAATTATAGTATCTTAGAAAACTATGTAGATTTCTTTTGAAGCCTACATGTTGATGTTGACTAGCATCAATCCAATTGGCTATGCACGATTGATATGAACATCATAGGATTGATCTAACAAAAAATGTGATGGGATCTCATCTTCGTTTAATAGATATCCCATTTTTCATTGAAGATGATATCTAGAGATATCAAAGGAGCTTGTTGACTTCATACATGAATATTTTCTCTTAAGTAAAACTCTTTGATGCATATGATTGGTGAAAATAAAATATTGAAAAATAAGATGTGTAGGCATGTAACTGACCTATATGATGATGCAAATTTGGTCTATGTATTACTCTTACAATTTGAGCATACATTAGATACTCTCCTTTTTGCATTCTTTTCTTGCATCCCTCTAATATGTCTTTAAATGAAATAGTGAATGTCCTTATATACAATGATATTATAATATATTGCATGAGACACATGTTAAATTTGCTCATAGCAACTTGTAAGAAAGGGTAAGGAAGTTTAAATTGAATCTAACACCTTTAAGAATCGATGGTCATTTATGTGCTTTTCAACATTGAAGTGAAGAAATCTTGCACCACTTCAAAATGACGTAAAGGTTCATAAAGTGTTGATTTCAAATGTAAGGAATGAATGTGTAGAAACTCGTCTTTTGCAGACAGGTATTTGTAAGAACTTAATGCATACACAACATTATTTTTGCATAAAATTTTAATTTTTTTTGGTTCATGCATACTTCACATATATTCATATAGGGTGTCCATCTGTCTTTCAAATTAGTAAATCTGTCAAAATTTAGAAACCCTGCAACTGAAAAATGTTAGTACATGAACATGTATAATAGAAAAAAACTAAACTTTTGCTTGGGATTCTTAAAAGACTACTAAGTGTCATTAAACTACAGAATTAGAGATAAAATTGTAAAAGATCAAGTATAATTAGAATACAAAGTTCTAATTTTAGCGATAAGAAAACACACATTCAAAAAGCTAATAAGCCAATATGTTGTTTCTTAAAAAATAATTTCCAATGAAAAACAAAGGAAGAAATGGTCTGTGTTTCTGCATGATAATAGAAAATAATTATTTTTAATAGTATTTGGAAATAATTTAACCAAATTCTACATACAATTCTTACACTATCTATTTATTTAATTTTTAATATATTTGTCATTATGCAACAACATTGCTTTTCAACTCTATAAATGGATGATTCAAAATGTCTCATACAAAATAGTACTACTTTATATTGGCCAATCAATTTTCAAAGCTATATATACAAGAAATATGATTATATTTTATTCCTACATTGCTATCAAATACAAGATATATAATTCATCCTTCTATAGATTGGTTTGCAAGTAGAACCTGTGGCATTTGTTGACCTGATACCGTGCAGTAACGAACTTCATAAAATAAGATAGCTTATGGTCTTCCTAAGTAAAAATTTATTAACAAGTTGTAACCATGCCTCTGTTTGGGCGTAAATGAGGGAAAATATATAAGGTATTTTCTTAGAAAAAACTCTTCTCATAAGTTCTAGCTGGCATAGAAGGTTGTTTTACATTTCATTTGCAATTTCTGACAACTGTCTCAATTTCTACACCTGTCCAAAGATGTGTAAGCTCAATTTTAAAGGAATAGTTTTAAGCTCGAATTGTTTAATCTGGACTGCTATGATGAAAACATAGGCAAGGAAAAGTCAGTTTGAGGAGGTATTTATTCTCTCTAATTGAATGCAAGGAGTAGAAATTTGAAAAAGCAACCCCAGGTAATTTTAGCATTTTTTGATCTTCGTAGTTGAAACCTTGACAGGCTTGAACATTGTAAGCTATGTTCCATTGAGTTGGAAGATTGTTCCTTTCGGTCTAGCACTTGGTAAGAATGAGGAGCTCATTGTCTATGAACTTCGTAAGGTAAGATATTTATCTTGTGTACATTAACATGTTATCTACTATGTCTTAATAGTAACTTCCTGTAAAAGTATACCAATACTTCATTGTTTGAACTACAACATATGGATACACTCCCAGGAGTTAAAGTGCACCTGTTATCTGCTATATTTTAAAAGCATTTTGATGCAGAGCAATGTGTTTAATAAGTAGATGTTATGTTTTAAAAGTTGTCCTATTAAAAGGAGATTGCATGTGTTACACATCCATGCCTTGCCATCATCAAAGGTATTCTTTATGTTTGTGTTTTACCTAGCAGGTCTTAAACTAAAAGTTAGGATTCCTGTGCTTTACAAAAAAATTGATGGAAGATTCATCGTTTTCTTGTAAAAAATTTGTTAGGGATTACTAAATGTGACAAAAGACAATGTTGAGATCTTGGGCAATGAGGCTGGAGGATCACAATTCAAGTATGTGATATGATATCTAATCCACTGGTTCTATTTCATCTACTTTTTACTTCTTGAAACACCATTTATTAGTAAACTGAAAGGAAAAGTTTAATAATGTAAGTAGAAATTCATGGTATATTCTCTGTCAAAGGAACACAGAAGTGAAGATGCAGCAAGAGCCTTTTACTTTTCAAACCTACAATTGTGAAATTTGGTGTTCAATCCATTTTTATTTACCTCTTAAATCTATTCATGTTTATAGATTTACTGATCCATTACATGGTAAAACTGCGCCAGCCGAAGAAGTTTGAATTTGGAAAAAAAATGTTTACGAGTTTATCAAAATTGTTGTTTGGACAGATTTATGGTTAAAACATGAAAGTAGATGACACTGTTCCATTCCCATAAACATATAAAGAAGCAAACCAGCAGTTCAAACCTTCAACCAGAATCACCTTCAATTGTAACAACCCCCTGACTTTAATCATCACTATTAGTATTTATTTTTTATTATCATATAGTCCTTCATTATCTTATATTGAAAATTTAGTTAAATGATAGGAAGATGTGAAGAAGGTATTGCATAAATAGCATCAGGACTAGCTAGTTTGAATAAATTCCCAAATTAATTGATTGAATCCTTATTTCCAAACATGGTGACTTACCCTAAATAGGCCTGGAATTCAATCATTTTGGGGCTCTTTGTAAGGAATTATTTATTGTTCAAACTCAAAATCACTGAGCATTATGTAGTTGAGTGAGGCAGAGTCATAGTTTAGAAAATAATTTAGACTTGTTTCCATTTAGGATCACCTAATTAGTATTAATCGGTGATTTATATTATATCCAATTAGCTTTGTGTCCAAAAGCAACAATACCAATTACTACTAAGTTTCCCAAATCGCAATCAAATGTGAATTTATTTTGTTTTCATGGTTCATTGGCTCAAAATTTGGTCAGAGATAAATTCATAAAACCATTCATCAGAGAAATTAGGTGTAAAACACCTCTCTAAAGTTTGTACAGGACTTACACTTGCCTCTGTGTTAACGCACAACAACAAAAATAAGTTTGTAGAGGACTTACACTGGACTTACCCATGAGTTGCAACTAGATTATAATGGTGTGGCTATTGTCCATGTATAAGATTCTATGCACAATAGGCTAGGAAAACCGTAGTAAATATTGTCAAACCGCAACATTGTGGAATTCTCTATTACTATTGCAATATGATCTAGCCAAATTTTCAAGGATAAAAATACAGGCTACCCGAACAACAAAGACCAAAAAATGAAGGTGTCTATGCATGTGAGATGGGCTAGCCATACTACAAATTTCAAATTTGATTTCACACGACATTTAACTGATGTCAGTGTACTTGAAACATTAAATCCATATGAAAAAAGGAAAGTTGAGGTATTCCTGATTTGACTCAATAACATCTCTCAAGCAGTGGTTTAATCTGTCTTCAACACCATACTTTTGTTTTTCCTTGGAACCCTCTCCTAAGTAGAGCTCTAACCTTTGGTGATCCACATGGATTGGTAAGGTTTGGTTGATTCCCAAGTGTGGTAACGAGGTGAATTTATCTAAATAAAATTTGAGATAGATACTACATAAATATAAGACAATTGGAAAGAAATCCTCTTGTAGAGTTTAACTAGGGAGGGGATTTACTAGGGAGTTTCCAATGTCAAATCACCATATGGCCTACCTATGCCCTAATAAAAAACCTTTACCACTTATTAAAAAGAAATATAAAATTGTATACCGAAAAACATGTATGAACTATTTTCGTCGGATTCCCTACATGGTCTAGAATTATTATAAAGATTGAAAATTTTCATAATCAAATAAGTGACCAATTTTAAAAGTGACTTCTTTATTTTTCACAGGATGCTTGATGGAGTTGATGTTTCAATAGACGGTGTGATTTACTTCACAGATGCTAGCTATAAATACATCCCTGCAAAATTTGAGTTAGAAGTATTTGAATATCGTCCTCGTGAAGGCTAGTGAAATTTGATCCCACCACAAAAACTATGACTATTCTGCTCAAGGACCTTTACTTCTCCAATGGAGTGGATCTCTCTACCCAAGAGGACTTCTTAGTTTTATGTGAAACTTTCATTTTTAGGTCTCAAAAATACTGGCTAAAAGGAGAGAAATCGGGGAAAATTGAAACATTCCTAGAAAATCTACCTGGATTGCCTGATAATGTTAGAGTGGATTCAGAAGGTACCTTCTGGATTGGTCTTCTTGGGGTAAATATATTTCTTCCACTTTCCTTTCGTCATTCTTCTTTGTAAAATATTAGAAATCTTGCCACATCAAATGGTTGGACACCATAACCTTTACATTAGTCTTAACATATTAATAATATGCCTTGCAAGCTTAGGTCATTAAAGAACATAAATGTTCCCTCCTATATTTTCTTGTACTCAAATTCCTATGTCTTTCCTACATGTGCATAAGGCTTAACTACTGAAATAGCACATAGCCTAGGCCACTCTAGGCCAGTGACTCAATAATTTTTCTATTTCCCATCAAGGCAACTTAAATAAATTATAGTTGAGAATACTTTTCAGATTTTCCTATGATTTTGTAGAAATCTTTTAATTTAAAAACTTAAAAGTTATAGAAGAATTCAAAAACTGCCTAGAGATATTTTAGGATTTCATCACCACCATTCTGAGATGAATGTAATTAGCAGTAGGTTGATACCCAATTACCTCAAAAAATGCCTTTAAAACCCTAGCCACCCTTGCAAAACCATTAGAAAATAAGCCCCGGGTCTTGACATTGGGAGCCTGAACATTTGGAGCCTGTTTGAAGAAGCTTTATGAAGATGCTTTATTGGTTAGTATTATACCCTCTGTAATTAAGGATTGGACATCCTCCTTATATTGACTTTGCAATAAACAATGCCAGCTATCATACTAAGAACATCATATTGAACTCATTGAATTATCAACCACGGACGTAAACTTGAAATGGTATCAATAGAGTATATGCTCTAATCCACCTTAGAAGTCATCACCATTTAAGGAACCAAATTTGTTGAAAGGAATGCTGAACTAGGAAATGGGATTAATAGCTTAATCTAAAGATATAAGAACATATTGTAACAGTAAACTAACTACTTGCCTATGTTGCAAGAACAACCAACAGTGTTGTTACTAATGGTTGCAGGAGCAACAGAGTCCTAAATGCTTCAAATGACTTACAACTATTTCCTACTGAACTATAAACTAAGTTCACCTCCCGCGTGGGCCCCCACGGGAGAGTGAATGAACAAAAACTCAGAAACTAGGAATTGAAGATTTCATTTATTCATTCATAAAACAAGGATACATCAAGGAAGAAAACAAGATTGTATTTCTTTCTCACTGGATTAAAAAAGGATTCTCGTAATACTAACTAACTAACTAAGGAATCAGAACTTCCAGCTTATTTATCAACAACTTCTAAAATAGAACTCCTAGAAACTAGGATCCCCCAACATTAGGGATATGACAATCATTAAGATACATGATCAACATCATTAAATGCAGGAACAAACTGTCATCAATTACACATGAATCTAGGAATGCGCCACTGCTGGATTTACTCCATCATGGCTGTTATTCAACATTGATCTCGTCTGCAATAGAAACCACTATATCCTGAGAGTAGTGGAATCATCATGAGCCCCACAATAGTTGGTTTCTTCAAGGCATCACTTTGTTCTTTAATGTTGACAACTTCTTTGCCCGCGGATCCACCATTTGCTGCAAAATATTAGCATGCATACATATCCAAGACAAAATCCATAATAAGTTTCTTCACTAGCTTTCTCTCATCACATGGCTATAGGAAAAACCACCCCACTTAAAGTGGAACAAAAAGATACCAATTTAGTTTCATATAACCATGCAACATATAGATAACATATTTATAAACTTAAAATGTTCCACACATATTCACATACATATAAATATAGCAGTTCAGAGATATATGTATAAATAGTTTAAAAAGGTATTATGAAAGCTTATGAAGTTCTCAAAATCTAGTCATAAAAGAACATGAAATTATAAGCTAGATAGGCCTTATAGTGGCCTCATCATTGCCCCCAACTTTTCCTTTTGTTGGTCCTCTAGAAAACACATAATTATTCAACCTTGCCTGCATCTTGAGATCTGCAGTTGCACTCTGTCTAATACCTCCTTATGCCAAGATCCAGTAAAATCCTTTAGTGTCCCTGTGTGATTCCCACTTTTTCACTTCCCCTGCCATGTCATAGTCCTCTAAATTTTCTGAATTGGCCAAAAGAGGGAAATAAGCAGGTGTGGCTAGAATGTAAGTGGAACCTAGTAACTCTGCCTTACCCTTCCCAATGTAACATACCAAGGAGCATGCCTATTTTCCATTGTAAAATTAAGGGGTGAATGTGGCTCTTTATTTCTCAAGTCCCCGGTCATGTTGGTCCAACGCCATTGAATTTATATTGTTTCTTTAGGTAACTCAGTTTCAACCATCCGATTGTACTCATCGAAGGCTGCCTCCCTAAGAGGCTCAATTATTTTTCTTCCTGACTCTGATTGGGCTAATTTCATCCATTCATAGTAATAAGTCTTGGGGTTCTTGGCTTCTAGCCATAGGTTTAGAGGAATTTCGTCCTCTAATTCTGTGTAAACTTTGGCTTGGGATTCCCTACTTATCTCATTCTTTATCGATGACATAGGTGCTCTTACCTGGATATCCCCAACATATGGCAAAGGATTCCAATCCCTATTATTGGGTACAACTAGGTTGTGCTAGAAGAGTTCATATAATAGGTTTTGCATTGCTGCAGGAGAACTATGAAAGGCTTGAAAGAATTCAAGGGGCTCATTTAACAACGGAGACTTATTCCTTACTATACTAGTCAATTAGTAATTCAACAACTGCTCTTTAAGAAATATAGCATAAACATGAGAGGGAGACCTATAGCTCATTAGATCAGGGATAATTGATGTTACCTTAGTTAATTTCTCTTGAAGTTGTTCTACCTCCTTCTCTTTCTCCACAAGTTCTTGATAAGTCTGATCAAGGACTTGGTGCAATGCCTTCTTCTGTTGTCTCCATTGTTCTCTTTCCATTATTAATTGATTGGTCAGCTGAAAGATAATAGAAAATGGATTCACGAGGCAAGGAATATCTGGAAGAGTACCTTCAGCAGGGTTTTCCCCTACTGCTTGTATATCAGCTGAATTTTCATATCCTGTAGGTGCATCCTTTGAGGGGTTTGGACAAATTATGATGGACCGCTCATGGTTATTACATTGTTGGGCAGTGGTAGCCAGTGCATCCAATCCTTGTTTTAAGACTTTCTCAGCCACCTTATTGACAAAGCTCATATCAATACCGGAGTTTCCTTCAAACAGACTCCTCTCTGCTGCTGCAGGAGGTGAATTCGGCAGACCGTCTTCACTAGAGAAGTATCCCCCTAAAATATCATCATCATCTGATTCAATGAGGGCATCAATTTGGAGTCCACAGGAAGATGGGCCCCTCCTTTGAAACCTTTTGGTTTGTTCATCAGAACCAAAATCATTTTTTATTATTATACATTCTATGTTCACTCTGACTTCAGGGGATTGCTTACTCTTGGCTGCAGAAAAATCATTGAGCGACTTCTGCTGACTGTCTTTTAGTTATTCTCTTCTTGGATCCTTTGTCTCAATAATTTCAAGATCAACATGCTGGTGATGTATCTTTAGGCATACTCTTCTTCTTCCTACATCTTCTCCTTAAAGGGGTTTCCTCTTCATCAGCAATCTTTCGCTTCTCAGAAGCGGTTTGAGTTATAGGGTCTTGTTTCTTGGTGCATTTACAAGAACCAGAAACAACTTGCTTTCATTTCTCCCTTCCATCTCTTGTAGGAGTTGTATTTTCATTGGACAGGGAGAAGACCTTTCCTTTTAGAATCTTTCTTCTCAAAAATTTTCATCTTACCCTTATTCTGGGATGACCCAGATGCAGAAGCTTTAGGAGGATGCCTAGGGTTTTTAGACCTGGGCTTTCTTGCTGAAGAAGACCCTAATCCTACTTCCTCCATAACCTTGAAAACCCCTTGTTCATTTTGGACCCTTTTTCCAACCCTACTCCTTAAAGGACTTAGGGTTTCCTTCTCAAATTCTCCTAAGATAAAATCCTCCCATGTCATGTCAGACTATTGTCTCAATGCATTTTCAACAATTAAATTAATTAGACAATGGTGGGAGATGGCATTAGACTTACCTTCTTGTACCAATGAATCCCTTTTCTTTAGGATGTTGAATAGGAAATTATGTATGTTTATGGGTCGGTTATCGTGTCATAGGCAGCTCAGAAATTTGAAATGAACAACATGCAAGTAGGCTTGACGACCTTCATAAGTGAAATATTTTATAATGAACACTACACATTGCTTGTAAGCTTCAGGTAGAGACATCCTACTGGTACCTTGTTTCTTATCGACTTCCAATGGTGGGTCTGAATGTAGAGTGAATTGTGCTCTAGCGGTTTCTAGGTCGAAGATTTCTAAAAACTCCTCTCCTTCCTGTGGTAACCCCATTACTTCTGCCATGAAATTTTGTGAAAATGGCACCCTCAATCCTTTGACAGTGGCCACTCCATAATGCAACATGTTTAAAAACTACAATGCGACCTCTCCATCCCAGCTGGTAAACTTAAGAATGTAATTAAGCCAACCCATGGCTTGGAATCATGGCATAGAGGCTTGATTGTTTAGCAAAATATCATGAACTGTTGGTTCACATAGAATCAAATCACCACCCATTTATGCAGAGTATTAAGGACACAAAAATATTCGCAGAGAGTACACAAAAAATATATCAAGAAAGTTGCAGAGAAGGTCAAAAGTGCGAAGCTGTAGGTATTGCAAAGATGGAAAGTTCTAGAGTGTCAAGATTTTTAAGCGATGTACGAGAAAATGAATGAAAATATATCATATCTTAAGAATTTAACTATTCATAATTACTCAACAGATGTCCATACTAGACACCTTTGCTTCTTTGTGCAAAATAAATTGCTAGTTTGGAGGTTGTCATATCTCAAAAGCTAAATTGGGCAACATTCGTGCAAAAGGGTACAACATTAAAATTTTTAAAAACTATTGCGTTCAATACGTTCATGGATATATAAAACAAAATGCAGATTTTCTCCCCCCCAACTTAAGTAAGCAATTGGTCCAACAATTGCGCATGTGACAAGAGCTAAGCTAATTAAAAACTAATTAATGAATTAAATGCCAAAGATAGTACACACAAACCTGATAAAGCACTGGCAGCGATGCGAAGTTTTCATCCAATGGAAAAGAATTATGAGGTGGATGGGTGGAAGACAAGTAATAATGAAATGAAATTTATTGTGGAGAGAGTACTTTCTAGAGGAAAGTAATTATTATGGGGTATTGCGAACGTGGCTCAAAGTGAAGAATGAATATGAGAGAGGGGCTCACATTAATTTGCTACAAAAGGCTCAGGAACTTCATCACAATTAAATTATTGCAGGAACTCTGCCTTACTCTAGGGTTTATGGTATAGCTTAAGCCATTGGCCATTAAACTATAATTTGAAACGGACAGGGTTAATAGTAGACAACTGCACAACACCATTGGGAAAAACAAAAATAATTTCATAAGGCCCTAACCAGTGTGTTTGAAACTTACCAGAAGTATGCTGGTATCTGGAATCATATAGGAGGGCCCAGTCACTGAATGCAAATGTCTTATCCTTAATAAATTTGTCATGCCACTGCTTCCTTTGTTGTTGCACCAACTCTGTGTTAGCCATACAAGAATTTCTCCATTCATCAAGGCTATTCAAGTTGTGGGTGCGCTCCTGTTGAGCTTCAGTAAGATCTAGAGTGAGCTCCAATGTCGTGTGTAGGGTCTTATTCTCAAATTCTACTGGCATCATTGCAGACTTACTGTAAATTAGTTGAAATGGGGAGAATCCTGTAGTAGTTTTCCAAGTAGGCCTATAGGCCCAGAGTGCTTCAGGGAGCTTAGCTTCCCAATCTTTCTTATGAAAAGAGACAATCTTTGTAAGGATGGCTTCCAGCTCTCTATTGGTAACCTCCACCTGACCATTGGCTTGCGGATGGTAAGGGGATGACTTGCCATGGAAAATCTTATACTCTTCCATCAGAGTAGCTATGAGGTTGGAAGTGAATTAAGCACCCTGATCAGACACTATTTCTATGGGAACACCAAATCTTGTAGAGATGCATTCATATAAGAATTTGGAAACATTGTTATCCTGAGGATACTTCATTGGTTTAGCCTCAACCCATTTAGTAACATAGTCGGTACAGACCAAAATCTAAGACTTACCCTGAGAAGAAGGGTCAATGGGTCCTACAAAGTCAATCCCCCATTTGTCAAAAGGGGCCACAATGACTTGAGGTGGTAGGGGCATCTCATCATTTTTAGTAGGTCTTCCCATTCATTGGCACCGATCACATTTCTTGTTATACCTAGTAGAATCCTTGTGGAGAGTCGGCCAATAGTACCTGTTAGTCAAGATTTTGAAAGTCGTTCACTTTGCTGCAAAGTGGCCACCACATGGATTATCATGACATGCTCAAAGGATGTCATAGGTTTCATCTTCTCAGATGCACCTTCGCATAACCTAATCTGGAATAGTACAAAACATGAAACCAACAATCCAAGAAAAGTTAAAACTCTTTTCAGCCAACAATTTATGTTCCTTGGAAAAGAAGTGTGTCAGTGTCCTCCCTTTGGTAAGATAGTTTGCAATGTCAGCATACCATGGGTTTTGTGCTGATAACAGGAAGAGATGCTCATCCAAAAAATGGTCATCAATGACTGCAGGATCATCAGGAACATGCAAGCGAGAAAGAAGGTCAGCTACTACATTGGCTTTCCCAGGTTTGTCCACAATAGTAATATCAAACTCCTACATTAGGAGCAACCATCGAGCCAACCTTCCAGATATGGCTGGTTTATTCATCAAGTACTTGATAGATGAATGGTCAGTATGGACAAATATCTCATATCTGATAATATAGTGCCTGAACTTATTCAGGGCATAGATGACTACCAACAACTCCTTCTCTGTCACAGTGTAATTGAATTCAGCTCCTTGCAGGTTCTTATTGATGAAGTAAATGGCATGTTCAACAAAATCTATTTTTTCGCCGAGCACTCAGAATCATATTTCAACCAACAGATGCTTCTGACTATGCTTTCGACTATGCTTCTGACTATGCCAAGAGAACTCAGAATCATATTTCAACAAGTTAAAAAGGGGTGCTGCAATTTGACTGAAATCTTTAATAAACTGCCTATAGTATCCAGCATGCCCAAGAAAACTCCTGACATCTTTTTTTCTTTTCTAGAGTAGACAGAGTGCTAAAAACTGCAATCTTTTTTGGATCTACCTGGATGCCATGTGAGAAGATGTAATGTCCTAGAACAAAACCTTCCTCCATCATCATGAAGAATTTCTCACTATTTAGAGAAAGATTGTATTCCTAACATCTCTGGTGTACCTTTTCCAGATTGGCTTTAGCTTCATCAAAAGTGTTCCCATAAGCAGTGAAGTCGTCCATGTATATTTCCATACAGTTAGAAGATATGTCTAAAAATATACTGATGACAGCTCGTTGGAAAGTGGTTGGGGCATTGCACAAGCCAAAAGGTAAGACAAAGTAGGCAAAATTTCCCCATGGAAAGGTAAAGGTGGTTTTCTCCTAGTCCTCTGGAGCTATTTGGACTTGATTGTAACCACTGAACCTGTCCAGAAAAGAAAAATATTTCTTACCTGCTAAATTATCAAGGACTTGGTCTATAAATGGGAGTGGAAAATGGACCTTCTTAGTGGTTGTATTTAGCTCCCAATAATACACACAAACTCTCCATTTACCTCCTTTTTTGGGTACTATGACTAAGGGTGATACCCATTGGCTATCAGAGATGGGGTAGATAAAACCAGCATTTAACAATTTATGAAGCTTAGTCTTGACTATGTCTCTAAGGAAAAGATTCACTCTCCTCTGAGGCTACCTTACCGATTTATATTTAGGAATGATATAGATCCAATGAGTACAAATTTTAGGATCCAACCCCTTCATGTCTGTATAATCCCAGGCAAATTCCTACTGGTTTTCCTGTATTAGCTTAAGGATATCTTTCTAGTGTGGTAATGACAGGGTTTTGCTGACATTCGATTCTTTCCCTAGAATAACTTCCATTTTAATTACCTTATCCAACATGGTCAACTAAGAAATTGGAGGTGAATCCATCTCACGGGGTAATAAGGAATGAAGAAAGTGGGAGGATAGTGAGTATGGAGATGCATGTGGAGTGGGCAAAAAAGTCTCCAAAATACAGTCTGATTATGGACACAACTGGGAATCTATGCCATATTCATTAGTGATAATGGATGAAATTATCTCATCTTCTTCCCTAGAGGCTACAAACATCTCCCTTCCTACCACCATGAGTTGATGGATTGAGTTGGCTACGGTTTTAGCATCCTCTAATTCTTGTTATACTGCCTCATCATCTTGCAACATGGGTTGAGAAGGGGAATATATAGTCAAGTTCTTGGTATGGACACCATTAGATATGGTCATCTTCCCAGACCTACAGGCTATGAAGGCATCAGAAGTTTCCAACCATGGTCTTCCTAGGATCAAAGGATACCCTCCCATATCAGCTTTAGGTGAGAGAACAACAAAATCCACTGGATACTCCCAAGAGTGTAACGTGACTATGACATCCTCTATCATCCCATCTGGTTTGATAGTAGAGCTATCAGCAAGCTGCAGGATGATTGGTCTATCTCTAAGACCAACAATATTCAATTGAGACAGTACCTCCTTGGTCATGACATTTATAGATTCACCTAGATCAACTAAGGAATTTTGAACTTTCATTCCATGAATAGTGACAGTAACTACAGGGCTTCTTAGGTCAAAATATTTGGGAATAGTTAACTTTTCCAACATAAGATCAGACAACTGCACTAATAAATGAATAGTCTTAGGATCCTTCTTCTTCCTCCCTAGTCATTTTATACAAGTTTTCCTAATAGCTTTGGTGTAGATAATAAATTCTTTGATTGCATTGAGTAATAGTATTTTTACTGTCATCTACTTCAATTGATTGAGTAAATCTGATATTGCGGGGTTGACTATAGGATTAGCTTGGTTGACTAAGATTTGAGGAAATGGGGGCTCTTTAGCTACAGGAGAGGTCTTTGGAGATGGCACATCAACTGATTCAGAAGGTAGCTCTTCAACCTCTGTGATTATAGGCGTTGGAGGAGAGGCAAGAGTAGTTCCTGACCTGAGATGGATATCATTTAAGGAGATTGCATAGATTTGTTGTTGAGTTGGTAGATTATTATTGGGATTAGGATTAGGGTGAGTTGGCAACTAGGTTTTCTTAAGCGGATTTCTATTGGCTTCAAGAGGAGGCATTATAGCCTGCTACTGAGGTGGTGGCATTGAAGCTTGCTGATTGGATTGGCTAGACCACTGATTGGGTTGTTGCCAACCCTGCTAAGGTTGCTGCCAACCCTGTTGAGGTTGTTGCCAACCTTGTTGGGGTTGTTTCCAACCTTGTTGGGGTTGTTGCCAATTATTATACCCACCAAAGATGTGGGGACCCATATTCTAAATTTTTTTCCATGGATTATTATTGCTAGAAGTTTGGAGAGGATCTTGTGGCATACCTAGTCTTTGGGCCCATGGCCTGTGCTGAGCGACATAAAGAACCTCTCCATTTTCATCTATAACTTTGAATTCCATAGGCATTGGCTAGGACTCCACATTTGCAACAGTCTTGCAATTACAAATTCTCTTCCTTTCTCTACAATGTGGGCAGTATTCAGCTAACACAACATCAACATCTTCCTTCTTCCATTGAGCTTGCATGGTATCTAGCTGAGTAGCAATGTCATTAATGATTTCTTGTTTGAATTTTTACAGAAGATTTGAAAGTTCTATCTTAGATACCCTAAAACTAGTAGACTTATGAGGTAAGTCTCAGATTCCTCTGCCCTTTTTAACAGTGGCTCTTGAATAATTCATGCTGATGTTCTTGATATCTGCCCAGTTCTTCTAGGTGATGTCACCTCCAACCATAAGGTCCAAGGCCTCCATACTTCCTTCACGTACACCTTTCAAGAAAAGATGTTTTTGGGATTCCTCATTCAGCTGGTGTTGTGTGTTACGCTGCAGGTTAAACATGAATCGAGAGACATAGTCCTCCAAAGTCTCATCCTCTTTCTGTGACATTTTAAAAATGTCATCTCCCTTTAAATATCTACCTCTACAGTATTCCTTATAATTTTAAGTGGACATAATTCTCATTGCATCCCAATATTCTATGGTATTAGCTCCCAACCCCATGAACCACCTTAGAGCAGCCTCTTCAAGAGTTGAGGGAAACAACTTTAGTTTATGGGTGTTAGTTGTATAGTCATAACTCCTACAGAGGATGTCAAACTCAAATAAGAAGGTCTTTGGGTCTTCAGTGTTGAGGCCATAAAATTTGGGGAGTGCAGAAGCAGGTATTTTTAACAAATTTTGGTTACCCTATTGAGAGAGATAGGGAAAGGAAAGGTAGGTTGAGCCATCCTTGGAGGTAGACCTAGATTATCCTGATACTCAGGTTCAACAAAGAGTTCATTCAAATACAATGACTCTTTAGATGATGATGGTTCTTGCATGTTAGCAAATGGGTTTAGAAACGGTTCTTCTTCTTTGATGTTAACAATTTGGGGCTCCTCAAGATTAGGGTTAAAGATATTAAATGGTTCAATCTAGTTATATTGAGGAAGGAAATACCCAAGATGATCTCTTCTCCTATGCATGGGTGATCCCACAATTGTGGGTTACACTTTTTCAAAGGAATAAATTCCTCATGAATCTGCGAGGTGGGAGGATTTAGTTGGGTACTTTTGATAGAAAGTACCTGATTGTTTTGATTGAAACATTCATAGTTTTGATCGAAACTACTTTTTTTGCTTAGTTTCGATCGAAACTAAGTTAGTTTTGATCGAAACTAAGATAGTAAAGATTTTAGTGGGATTTTGACCCATACACATGTTAAGATAATAAAGTACTTTCGATCGAAGCTAATTAGTTTCGATCAAAAGTACTTTCTATCGAAACCCCCAAAATTGAGGCTATCTGCAAAGGCTAACAAAAATCTATAGATTTCATGGCTTCAGGGCTCAAATGGAAGAATAGGGACACCTCCTTTTACATCACACAAGTACTCTGAACAAGCTTTCTAACAAATATAGATTTGACAAATTTTGAATTAATTAGGTCTATGTATTTTGACGTGCATCAGATGTAGGTTTTTTATCCAATATAAAATTCCAGGTTTGACGTTCAATCAAAAATAGTAGAAAAGAGAAAAAAAATTGAAAAATAACAATGCCCTGCAGCTTTGAGTCTTCTTTCTATCAAAAACAAAAATTGAATTTCGATAAATACACAACAAGTTATCAGCTACGCAGTCAACGTATGTCACAATTACAGTTTACTCTGCTTCAAACATTCATAAAATACGCAATAATCATGATAATGTCGTCAAACCAATTGCATGCCCTCCATATGGATGTTACAAAACCAAATTTGAAAGAAGTGCAATGATATCTATTTTAGAAAAAAAATTATGTTGTACGAAGTCATTTTACCTTCTTTAAAATGATGTTTTCAACAACATAGCAGTTTTAGTGGGAGAAAAAAAAACCATTAAAATCAATTCAAAAAAAAATTAAAAAAATATATTTAGAATCTAGACAGAAAATCCTAAAAGACTCTAGTTTACTTCATCTTCTGATTTCAAACAGTTTAACGACAATATGCATCCGAATGTGAAAGTTTTTCTCAAAATGTAGACTTCAATGTCTGTTTAGGCAAAAAAGTGTAACCCGCTATTGTGGTATCACCCACATAAAAAGAAAAAAATGTTGAAATAAATCTAAGATGATAACTCTGGTTTGGACTAGATTGACACCATCCCCGGCAATGATGCCAAAAATGACTGGTCAGTATTATACCCTCTGTAATTAAGGATTGGACATCCTCCTTATAGTGACTTTGCAATAAACAATGCAAGCTATCATACTAAGAACATCATACTGAACTTATTAAATTGTCGTCCAGGGACATAAACTTGAAATGGTATCAGCAAAGTATATGCTCTAATTCACCTTGTAATTCATCACCATTTAAGGAATGAAAATTACTGAAAGGAACACTAAAATAGGAAATGGAATTAACAGCTTAATCTAAAGATATAAGAACATGTTGTAACAGTAAACTAACTACTTGCCTATGCTATAGGAACAACCAACAATGTTGTTACTAATGGTTGCAAGAGAAATTGAGTCCTAAATGCTTCAAATGACTTACGACTATTTCCTACTGAACTATAAACTAAGTTCACCTCCCGCGTGGGCCCCCCACGAAGAGTGAATGAACAAAAACTCAGAAACTAGGAATTGAAGATTTCATTTATTCATTCATAAAACAAGGATACATCAATGCAGAAAACAAGATTGTATTTCTTTCTCACTAGATTACAAAAGGATTCCTGTAATACTAACTAACTAAGGAATCAGAACTTCCATCTTATTTATCAACAACTTCTAAAACAGAACTCCTAGCAACTAGGATCCCCCAACATTAGGGATATGACAATCATTAAGATACATGATCAACATCATTAAATGCAGGAACAAATTGTCTTCAATTACACATGAATCTAGGAATGCGCCACTGCTGGATTTACTCCATCATGGTTGTTATTGAGCATTGACCTCGTCTACAACAGAAACCACTATCACCCGAGAGTAATGGAATCATCATGAGCCCCACAACAGTTGGTCTCTTCAAGGCATCTCTTCATTCTTTAATGTTGACTGCTTGTTTACCCATGGATCCATCATTTCCTGCAAAAGATTAGCATACATACGTATCCAAGACAAAATCCATAATAAGTTTCTTCACTAGCTTGCTCTCATCACGTGGCTACAGGAAAGACCACCCCACTTAAAGTAGGACAAAAAGATACCAGATTTAGTTTCATATTATCATGTAGCATATAGATAGCATATTTATACACTTCAAATGTTCCACACATATTCACATACATATGTATATTGCAATTTTGAGATATAAGTATAAAGAGTCTGAAAAAATATTATGAAAGCTTATGAAGTTCTCAAAATCTAGTCATAAAAGCACATAAAATTATAAGCTAGATAGGCCTTATATTGGCCTCATCAATGCTTTCAGAAAAAGACCAGGCCAAATTACAAACCCTAAAAATGGAAAAGTACAAAATAAGAATTGCATTAGGAAATAATTAAATTGTTAGAAGAGTTCAACAGGTTTATTAAGAAACATAAGCAATCTATGAACTTAAAAACTTGAAGGGGGCTTCCCTAGTAGTCTCAATAAACCAAGAAACTTCAAAAACCCCTCACACCCTTAGAAATTTCAACAAGGGAAAAGAGATCATTCAAGATTAGTGTTCCTGGAGCTCATGTCTACGCAGTCTACTTCAAAGGAGGAGCTTGGAATCGTTCAAAAAATTACCTAGAAAATTATCTGCAAAATTCATGCCTGGAGCTCATGGTCTGTGGTCTCCTTCAAAAGAGGAGCTTGGAATCGTTCAGAAAAATACCTGCAAAAGAAGAAAACATGAGCGTGAATTCCAAATGGATATATATCGGTGGATATGGCGGTTGACAGAAAATTGATAAACAAAAAAGAAGAGAATGATCCAGATAAAATGACAAGCTATTATTAATGCACATTTAATACCATTATTAATGCACATTTAATGCCAAAAACACACCATACTTGATTTTTTTTTAAAAAATTCTAATTTCGACTTCAAAAAATCAATTTTCCTCCTTGTTTTTCTAATGGGAGCCAATAAAAGCCCAAATAAATAGTTCTTTTTTTTAATTTTAAAAATATATTAAAATAACAAAGTATGTAACAGACTTTAGGGATGGATTAATTATTAAATTCTATTGGTTGAAAGTAATTAATTCCAGCATCTAACGGATGCAGTAGTATTCCTGTCATAGGCAGGAACTAATAATAGGAAATCATCTTAATGGGTGGTGG
>MU227806.1:3269149-3306393 GCA_018584345.1 Thuja plicata | reverse complement strand
TGAGTTAGGACAGCCCCTATACCTTCTCCAGAAGCATCACATTCAACAACAAAAGGTAAAGAGAAATATGGAATTGCAAGCACAGGGCATGAACTCATTACCTCCTTAAGCTTATCAAATGTTTTTTGTGCCTCTTCTATCCAAATAAAAGCTCCTTTCTTTGTCAAATCAGTCAAGGGGGTAGAAAGATGATAAAATCCCTTGAAAAATCTCCTATAGTAGCTACACAACCTAAAGAAACCTCTCAACTGTGTAAGATTAGTGGGTGGAGGCCAATCCAAAATTGCTTGAATTTTTTTGTTGATCAACCTTTACCCCTTTAGAACTTATAATATGTCCCAAATATAGGATCTCTATCAAACCAAAATCACATTTAGATATCTTAGCATAGAAGGATTTCTACTCCAAGATTCCCAAAATAGTGTCTATGTGCTTTAGATGCTCTTCCCATGTTTTATTGTAAATCAAGATATCATCAAAAAATACCAAAACAAATTTTTGAAGATGCTTGTTGAGTACCTTATTCGTACAAGATTGGAATGTTGCTGGTGCATTAGTGAGGCCAAATGGAATAACAAGAAATTCAAAGTGCCCATAGTGACATCTGAAAGCAGTCTTTTCCACATATTCCCTCCTCATGCAGATTTGATGGTACCCTAATCTTAAGTCAATTTTTGAGACGTATACAACACCATGTAACTCATCAATGAGTTCATCTATGTGTGGTATGGGATACCTATTTTTTATGGTCTTCTTGTTTAGAGCCCTGTAGTCTATACACATTCTCATTGTACCATCCTTTTCTTGACAAGTACCACAGATGATGCAAATGGACTAGAGCTAGGCCTTATGAATCCCATGTCCAGGAGTTCCTTAATAGTTTTTTTTATTTCTTCCTTATAACCTCTTGGATGGCGATGCACCCTATTCTAACTCTATAACATGCTCAAAACCTCTATCTAGTGGTAATCCCGAAGGAAAATCATTGAAAACTATACTATGCTTATCAAGAATATTTTGAATTTCAAAATTGAAATTACCTTGATTCTTTGGTGGGCTTGTTGGATGGATTATGACTCCTGCTACCCATGCTACTTTTCCTCTTCAAAAATTCCTCTCCATCCTCTTTGCAGCGACCACCTTAGGTGCTCCATTTGATAAGCCTCTCAAAAAGACTTCTTTCCCATTGGAATGAAATTTAAACTCCATAGTTTGATGGTTCATGTAATAGCCTCCAATAGAGTGCAACCATTGAACACCCAATACAAGATCTGTCTCCCCAATGCCAACAACATAGAATTCATCACATAACTCATAATCTCCTAAGGTCATCCTGAGTTGTTTCACCACCCGTGTGCAAGGCATAGTGAATCCATCAACTACAGTAACATTGAATCCCTCAAAATCTTCTGCTTTAAGCCCTCTTTTCATGACAAATCCCTCATCAATAAAATTGTGAGTTGCCCCATTATCAAGGATAACTTTCAACCTTTGCCCTGCTAGTACCCCTCAAATTCAAAAGGGATGGTATCTTGGGACTCCTGATAATGCTGCTAAAGTGCCATCCTTGCTGATTTATTTTTCTTTCTCTTCTTCTTCCTCCTCCTTAGTGTCATGAAATTCTTCATGCTCATCTAAATCAGATTGTGAAGCAACCTCAATACAGTGCACTTGACCTTTCCCCAAACATTTGTGTCCTGGAACCCATGGCTCTCTACAAGTGAAACAAAGCTTTTTCGTTCGTAATTCACTCCTAGTCTCTTCATCTACCTTCTTTTTTGCTGCATTTATCACATTCTTTGGTGGTGGTGCTGGAAAAGTCCTTTTCTAAAAATTCCCCTTATGTTGCCAAAGATTTGGGGGTTTTTGATTAGTGACTAGTTTCACAGGCACACAAGTTTCAAGTTGCAAGCTTCTTTTGATAGCTTCCTGTAAGGTTGAGGGTGAGAAAGCCTTAACCAAACCCTTAACAGGATCTTCCAAACCATCAAGAAAAAGATAAACAATCCTCTTTTCACTCATATCAAGTACCATAATAGCCACTTTTTGAAACTCTTCTACATACTCATTAACTGATTTGGTTTACCTCAACTTTGACAATTCTTTAAAATACTCTTCATCATCCTTGAGATCAAATCTATCTATCACTCTTTGACTAAAATCATCAAATGTAGTTACCTAATCATGACCTTGAGTAGTCATTCCATGATACCACCAATCATAGGCTGCATCTTCCAAGTGTAGACTTGTAAATTGAACGACATCACTCTCCTTCATGGGATTAAGTGTGAAGAAGGTCTGTAATTTTTGTAGCCATGCTCTAGCTGAAATTTTATTTGTTCCATCAAAAGTAGGTGTTGTAAACTTGCTTATTTTATTTTTGAGCTCTCTTCCACTTATGTCTCACTCCCTCTTGTACTCTTTCTTGGGCATCAAAGTGTTCATCATATCCACATATTCTCTAAAAGGAACCGAACTACAAAAGTCATCATCTAAACCATTGTAAGTAGCTCTTAATGCAATCAAGTTACCTATAACCTCTTCCATAGGACTAAGGGCTAGATTTGGTACTGGTCACTTATCTGTAGGCAAGAAAATAGTTTTTGTTGATTTACAGGGTGTGGGTTTCAGATTTCTTGGCTCCTCTGAAGTGCTCCCTTTCTCATTAGTAGATACAATTCCTTGGAGTTTTTCTGTCAATAACTGCAAAGCCTCTCTAGTTTCTGCCAAACTATCCACTAATTGCTTCTGAGTATTCTAGATGTCCTGGAAGAATTTTTTTTCCATCTCATCCGGGTCAGCCATACTTGTTCCTTCCTTGGATTTTGTACTTTTATTTTCAATTGGAGGTTTGATCAAAATTTCTTTATTCTTTTCTCACTGCAAATATCTCTTTTCTCTTTCACTTAGTTGCATACAAACTTCTACAAATCCTTAGGCTGGAAAGATCATAGCTTTGATACCACTGAAATGTTCCCCTTCTAATTTTTATATCATATTTAAGTCCTCTAATCAGATTATTAAATCAAACAATCAACACTTTGAAAGATTATGCAATTTCTCAATTAAACCCAAATCGGGTATGCCTGAAATAGTGCCAAAAAATTCACAGCTTCATATATTATTGATAAATATGAAAGTAGACATTTTTACAGAAATTTTTCCAGAATAATGGCCTACAAAATGAAATTTCTAGATCTGTATAGAGTTTACACAATAGCTCCCAAATGGAGGACAAAAACAATGCTCACCAGGCTCCCGAAAACAATACAAAATAGCCCGGAAACACCATAAAAAACTAACAATCTATCACAGAAGTAGAATCATGAACCAATACATATATTAAACTCTATTTTAACATAAAAATGGCTGAAATATAGCAGCAACCCAAACTGATATGAAAAACTCAACCGTAAGCACCAAAATCTTACAAAAACACACCTGAAAACTCACAAATCTGCACTGTTCAGCACAAGGGCAAACTCCGCATGAGCTTGCACATGGAATGGCCTCAAAATCCCATCCTTAACATTCTTGGAAACCTACAAACTTCCATCTTTGGGTCTCCTTCTCCACAGGTTTGGCAGCCTCTGAAGAACAACAAAGCAATGAGAAAAAATCAAGTTCTAGAATGAGCTCGAAATGCCTCCAAACCCCTTTAAAAGAGGGCATAACCCTAACTCACGACCAAGAGGGGTAAATAATACATATTTTAATAATAATTTTCATTTATTAATCCATTGGTTTTCCAATATTAGCCCCTTTTCCTGAAACTTCACTTTTTGAGCCTGCCAGCCTTACCAAAAGTTATTATTTTTTAATTATTTGAAAAGGGGACATGACAGAAGTCTCTGTATGGTTTGAAAAAATATCCTAGGATGTGGTACCTTAAATTTGATTCATTTGTGTTTTCAATTGGTTTTCTAAGATCGAAATCAGATCATTGTGTTTATTTCAAAGTTTACAATGATCGCCTTCTTATTATTGCATTATATGTTGATGATATGTTGTTGATTGGGAAGGGTATGGATATGATTTTTAATTTGAAGTCTCAGTTGTCAGCATAGTTTGAGATGAAATATCTAGGGGAAGCCAGGTATATTTTGGGTATGGAAATTAGCAAAGATAGATCTAACAGAAAACTTTGGTTGAGTCAGAGTAAGTATGTGAAGTCTGTGTTGGACAGGTTTAGCATGGTAGATTGCAGACCATTGTGTGTTTCTATTTCTATGGGAACAAATTTATCTATGGATGATTGTCCAAAATATCCTAGTGAGGTGGAGGACATGAGAAAATTACCTTATGTGAGTGCAGTTGGTAGCCTTATGTATACTATGGTCTGTACTAGACCAGACATTGCCCAAGCAGTGGGAGTCCTAAGTCAGTTTATGGCTAAACATGGATGGGTACATTGGGATGTAGTTAAGAGAGTGTTCAGATATTTGAAGGGTACATCAGATTATTCCATATTCTATCATGGAAACTCTTCTAGAGCTATGCATTCAGTTTGTATGCATGGGTTTGTGGTTTCAGATTGGGCAGGTGACATTGACAGTAGGAGATCCACCAGTGCCTATGTGTTCACTATGTTTTGTGGTGCCATCAGTTGGATGAGAAATAAAGTGTATTATTTTTGGGTTCCTATTTTCTCAGAGAATGGTAAAACCCTAATACGGTTGTCTTTGGAAGTTTCCCTAAAAAGGGAAGTGCATGATACAAGCATTTTTTAGGGTTGCGAATCAGAGTGAGAAGAAAGTGTATTGTTGGAACATTTTTTATGATGCCAAATTTGTCTTTAAGTGTTGATTATCTTTTGAAAGAGCTTGCATTGCAAGTGTATTATAAACAGTAACACTTTTGATTAATACATTGTGCAGGTTTTGGAGTGCTGGGGTTTTTTACCGAAAGGTTTTCCCCAGGGTAAATCATTGTGTCATTTTCATTTTTCTATGTATGCATGTTATTACAACAACATCTAAGTTAATTGTATTAACATTCTATAACTAAAACTTTAAGTGCTCTGGATTTGTGTCTTCTGCCGCTCCCATCTGGCATCTTATATCATCTTGACATCTGTTAAAAACTTTTTAAAGTCTGTTTCAGCTTTGAAAGCTTCTTCCAAGATGTTGTTGAACCTTTGCATGTCCAAAGTGTGATCCTATGAGATAAATTCCTCCTAAATAGGCAATAAGGTGTCAAAATCACCTTTCCACACTTCAATGGATTTTAGCTGGTCATCTCCTTTTATTGATGGAACAAACTTATTGTATCCTGGGCCAAACATATTCATTCTAGCCTCTGTCTGATTAACCTTTCCTTTGAAGAAGGACAAGGTAGTAGTGACTTGATCTATTTCCTCTCCCACTTGGCACACAATCTCTGGGAGGTCTGTCCTATGAGGTTGCAGAGATGCCAATCTTTCAAAAAGTTGGGTCCTGATTGACCATGTAGCATAATATGGATTCAATATGGATGCATAATTGTTTGCCTCCAATTGTAAACCAGGCAATTTCCTATATGCATTATACACTAAATCAACTTTATCCTCCAGAATATTGACCCTATGCTAAAAAATCTGCATTAGATCTCCCAAAAAAAATTTGTTGTCTTCTAAGATGTTTTGCTATGTTCCTGGTAGATCCCCTATTTCCTCAGTTTGGATCTCAACATCCTTTACCTCTTTTGGCTCTGCAGAGGAAGCATTTGACATATCAAGCAACTGTTGTGTAAGATCTGCTATGAGCTTCTCTTGTGCTTTGATTTTAATTAGACCCAACTCTCTGTCTTTAACCATATCACTAGTTTCACTAGTGCGATTTTTAAATTTCTGAGACATTTGAACTACCTTAGCCTCATTCAGTTGAGAAAAATGTGTGAGTACTTGGGAAATCTCTAAATCTCCTATATTATGGACTAACCAGATAATCTTGTTGCCTTCCATTTTCTCCTAAATATTTAATAGGGCTGGCATTTGAACTTTTGGAGCTAAGCTCGACATTGCGAATGCTTGGGATTTTGGATTGTATCCAAACCCTCTAATAATGTCCCAAACATGTGTTTCTAATGATAGATTTACATCAGGTTGCTTTCCAATCTGATCAATAATAAAGGCAGAGGCCAAATCTCACCCTTCTATTAATAACATGCCACTGGCCTTGATGAGTTGTCCTGCCTCCTCAGGTGTGATCTACTCTGATTTAGGATCATAATCCTACAATGTTTATAGAGCCTCTGTGGTTACTGGTTCACCACCTGCCAATTGCAATTGTGTACTGACCTATTTCTGCTTATTCCATATGAGGAAGTCCTTGAATTCCTTTGTTTTGATGAAATTGTCATCTTTTAGGAATTGATCCTGATATATCAATCTCTCATCTGTGCATGTCCTGAGAGGTAACTCTACTTCATCTTCTTCATATTTTTGCAACTTCTTTCCTGCCCTTGTTTGTTTCCTCAATTGATGATCATATGCTTTGTTTCCAGTAATGAGAGCACCAATTTTGTCTTTCTTTTTCTCTTTTTTCTGAGATGGCACCCCTATTTCAACCATTTGTCTTTTTGGTGGGGGTTCATTTGTAACCTCAGTTTCAGGGACCTCTGTTAGGTCAATTATATTTTCACCCTCAATTTCTTGTTCTTCATAAAATGCTTGGTTAACTTGAGGGGAGCTAGGTACTAATTATTCCTCATCACTGTCTTCATCATACTCTAATGATGAGTGTCCCATGTGGCCCTTTTTTGGCAATACAAGTGCATCTTCCAATTGGTTGCATAGGAGAGTGTGGGATTCTATCATGGTATCTAGCCTCTTCAGATATCATAATTATGGGAAGAAACCCCCAAAATTAATTCCCTTTCTCTTCACCTGTCTCTCTAAGTCCATTAATTCATTGAGCTTTTCAACTCTCTTATAAACCTGCTCATCCTCCAATATTTTTCTTATTAAGTCTTCCTCCATGCATTAATCATGGTATTTTGTGTATGGGATGATAGGTGTTAACAACTTCTTTGCACTCAGGATGAAGCCCTTTGTGTCAATATATTTGTATAGGGCCACATTCATCCTGTAATGGCTCATCCAGTTGTTTACTGGGTCCAATGCCCTTTTTCCAATTGTAAAATTATAAATCTTGAACTGCCTTGGGGTAAATGTACCCTTCCTATGAGGAGCAAGGTGTTCCTTGTCTGTTAAAATCAGTTGCCTAATAAATTCTATAGCTGCAATCCTTAGTTGCACATGAAATGGAAAAACATGGGGTGGGTGATTGCAACCATACACCCTGAGCAATGTGAAATTCTTTCTCATAGTAGAAGTCACCCTAGTTGTGATGTCCTAGCCATTTATCATGATATTGGTATGGCCTTAGCAGTTGTATCACCTTGACTAGTAGCCTTGTCTTGTTGACACCTAGGCACTTAAGAATTGGATATACTATCCAATTTTCAAAGGCACAAAACTCTTGTTCTCTTGAGGTGTAATTCCACACTCTCAGCTAAAATTGAATGGGGTTGGCCTAGTTTTGGTGAAACCTCTGAGGCCTTAGACACTGAGAATTCATGATAGGGGAGTTTTAGTACAAGATTAAATGCATTAGAATGGAATAATGCATAAATCTAGGATTTTCCTTCTTGTTATGTATATCAACAAACCCCTGGTGCATTTGACCTATGATATACTAGATATAGTCATAGTTCATACTGGTGTGAGGTCTCTTCATATCTAGGACCATCATAAGGATGTCCAAGGTAATTCTCTTTGGTCCTCCATCCTTCCCTAACACTCTACACAATGCATATGATATATACTTTATGTAGAAGTTCAAGTCCTTGTAGTAGTATGGGGAAGTCCCTGGAATGGGTGCAATGTAGTTCTTCATTCTCCTTGGAACATGATGTTCCTGAATTATTTTGGAAGCAATTCCAGATTCTCTCATATATCTATTTTCTAAACTCTTCAAGTAGATCTTTGTGGCCATGGGATGGTATACATTGAAAGCTCTCATGAATGAATTTCTATCTAGGGTAACTAGGGCTTTCCTGTCATCCCTCTTGATTGTTTTGGTTAGGGTATCATATCTACTGGTCATTTCTACGATGAAATCAACATCTACAAAGATATCTGGAATAATTAATTTGGCCAATCCAGAGGTCCATTGGTTTGATATAGGCACAACTTCATCACTATTGTTATAAAAATAATTAAACAGGGAATAACCAAAGGATCCTGGGATTTTAGCATCCCTAATGAAGCTCAAATCATCAATGAGGGTATCAGCACTTACCTTTCTATTTTGGCTTGATCCTGGCAACAGGGAGATGAATTATTTAGAATAGTTGTGTTTCCCTTTCATATCATCATCAGCATCATCACTTCTCCCACTGGTAGACGCTACACTCACTGCCCGACTCATCTTGTTCTCTTCCAATTTATGTTACCAATGTTGAAACAAATCTCCTCCTAACCCTCACCACAAGTTGTCAATTACTCTGTAATTTGAACTTCTGAGCACTAAAAATACTGCCAATCACAATTCCTTTTGAATTTTGAACCAGGAAATCACTTCTCTCAATATACACTGCTAGAGAAATCTATTCTTCTTAGAAAATGTTGAACGTTTATAAAAATCTTAGCTCTAAAAATTTGGAAGCTGGTAAAAATAAAATGGTAATGGCTACACTTACTTATAACTGAGAAATCAATGCAACCATCTCTTTGAAACTGGTAAACATACAATACAATCACTTCATCCATTAGTTTACATACCGTGACATCAATTCTAGTTCTAGCCATGGCATTTCAAACTGACATGCAATCAATTATCAATGAGTTCATTTTTCTTATTTAAACCTCATAAAATTTGAATAGAGATCAAAATCAAATCTTATTGTCTGTCATTTATCACAACTTGGCCACTTTTCCATTTGGCATAAATCTCTGATATCTTATTGGCTAGCAACTGTCCACCATGGCATCAAAGAAAAGTCTTCTTTTTAACTATGGTTCTGCTTCTAGCGGCTTTGCGACTGTGTAATCTCTTTGTGGCTTGATGTTCACTCTAACTGTGATTTGTTACCAAGACTTAGCGACTATCATTGGATCAATCTCTAGATCAATGGTTATCTCCTTGTCACTTGATTTTTTCACTTAACTCATGTTCTTACGTAGATACCGCGACTAAGCCTTTCATTGACTGTTCTTTAACCTCAGCTTACTTCTGAAGACTTGGTGACTATTATATCTCTATGTCGCTAAACTATTCTTTTAACTCATGGTTTATCTAGAGATGATGTGACAAATACCTTTATCTCTTTATCATTGTATGATTTTACCGTTATGATTTCCATTTGGAGATAACGCGACTACCATTGATCTTCATTTTTCCTGCATCTAATAGTTTCTGCTGAGTCTCTAGATCAATAGGACAAACCCTAATTTATCATGAGACAACACAACAAGCACCAGATCAAAACTTTTTTAGAAGAAAATCAACAGTTCTCGTGAAGTCTCTTAATCCTTGGATGACATCAGTCATCATTTTGATACTTAGCGACAAGGGTCCATTCTTGGGTCCACAAAATTCCAGATGTCACTCAAATATTCATCCACCTATTATTAGTACTTGGCCATGAAGCGGCATGTGTCATGACTCATTTTCCACGTCAAACCTTAGCTTGACCTTGACCATTCTTTAACCCTGGGTAATCAATTTTTTGCATTGTCTTCTAGTCGCTGAATGAATTTACATTTATCATGTTTATCTAGAGATAACGCAACTATAATTGATCTTTCTCTCATCTACATCTGACGGTCAGTGCCAAGTCTCTGGATCTTCAAAGAAAACCCTAATCTTTCATGAGACTTCACAACTAATGAACATGTGTCTTAACTTTCCTTTTGTCTGCTAATTTCCAGATCTCATTTGACTTTTCAACTTCTTTCAATGATTTCATGACTACCATTGATTTGAATTTCATCCTGTGGTTTTTGCCAAGTCTCTTGATTCTTAACTTAACTCATGATCTCTTTCCCAACTAGGTGACAACACTAACATTGACACTGACACTTAACTTAGGTTTTATCAGGAGACTTAGTGACTATTAAAACTTAGTATCACTAGATAAATTTTAAACTATAGGGTTTAGCACGAGACAACTCGATCACCATATATTTAATCTGAGATGAACGGTCTGCATTAAGTCTTCATATCCTTTGAAGCATATTGTTTTTATCAAGAGACAATGCGACCAATGTTTTTCACTAAGTCTCCAGACAGGATGTAATATTCATTTTTCTTCACGAGACTAAGTGACTAATACAATAAGCACATGCTAATATCTCATACTTAAGTTACGAAAAAGTAACATCAAATTAGAAACTCGGCTGAGGTATTAGGGAATTTTCCATTTTCCAACAAAGGTAACCCTAAGAGTTAGGGTTTTTGGCATTTTTCACTAGGTTTATGGCTAAAAACATTATTTGCAGAGACATTGAAATTCTTTCAAACGTGACTTTCAACTCCTTAGCACAGAAATAACTGGGAATTTAAAAATTTACGAGGCTGACTTTAAAACTAGAAATACAACCAACACTATGCACATGCATAATTTTAGATGAGGATCAGTAATAGGGTGTCATTTCTTTCTTAGATCCTTTGGATCTAACCCCATATTTTCCTTCCTTGAAGGTTATGAATTATACAGGAGCATACTAGACTCAACCTCGGGTCAACACTTCAACGACATCAGGCAGTGATGCAAAATTTACTGTTTGTAGTCGTTGCAGCAACATCTGGCACCACCTTCAAAAAAATATGATCACTAGATAGGTCTTTATGTCTTCTACTTTTAATTTGTGTTGTTTTCGTACTTATTTTATGAAGTTTGGTGATCCTTTCTATCCAAATTATACCAATATTTTTATAAGAGATTTGCCCTTTTTACTTCAACCTAAAAAAACTTTCAGGAAAAATTCTAGCTGAATTATTTAGCGAGAAGATGAATCTGTTACACCTGTGAGTAAAAAAATTCATTTATTTTCTCGTATGTTATGATGTTCAGCATGTGATATATAAATATATCATCTATTCTGAGCACTGTTTATTACCATCTACAAACTATTTGACAGTAATGAGTTCAAAGAATATTTGGAAATGTTGCACCAATCTGAATTGGATCAATCATCATTTTCAAATCTTCTTCACCAATCACCATCAACCATTTCCCAAGAGCAACACCTTTCTCTATATGAATCTTGGTTTACATTTCCCTGTAATCCTGATGCAAAATGTTTCTATGAAGTACGTTAGGGGTATAATGCATTCAAGCAAAACTAATGGGGAGCTCCCACTCCTAGAGCTTTCTGGCTCTCTACTAGACCTTCTCTTGGCCTTCTTAGAGTTCCTATCACCACCCCAACTAGAGGATTCCTATCTGATCCTCCAACTCACTAGGAGCTCTCCAACAAGTTCAATTTCACATTAGGTCCTTCTCCATAACCCTTCACATCCATGGCTTGTTTTGGTCATCTACTCTCCCATATGTGTTATCTTCCTTAGAATGGGATTCGTGACCTTCTTTAGGTATCTTTCAACTCACCTAGATCCAATCTTGTGGATCTTTCACCCTAGTTTCAATCAGGTTCAAGATTTCTAGTGCTTAAGGCCTTGTAGCCTTTTAGGCCTAATTAGCCCTTCTAAACACTGGAAAAGTGGATTTACTCTCCATATCCCTTAACACCATTGGGAAATAATTACATATTCCTTGTGGGTTTTTCCTAGGATTAAATATTTACTAGGTCTTAGTTCCCAACCTTGTTTGTACACTGGACTTTCACCAAACCCCTAAAATTAAGGGTTTCTAGGGCATGTACACTGGTTTGGATTCTTGGATTTCACTAACTGTATTGACAACCTCCTATACTCTTCTCATTCCATCAACATGTCGGTAATACATTCCCCTACACTCCTCTGTCAATGATTGGCACACACCAATCACCAAGCAATATTTATTGCCTCTGTTCTATTCAGTTCCCCTAGCCAAAATAACCAGTACTTGCCTAGGGCCTAAATTTTCTCATTTCTTCCTTGCACAAACATACTCCACACACCATATGTACAATTTATAAATTATTTACTTGATTCCAAGTGCTCATAATAATTTGGACCACGAGAACTCCAAGGAAAGCCATTATTTACATGACTGGTTCAAAACTGGACAGTGAACCAATAAAACCTAAATAATTTTTTAAAATGTTAACTTGTGAGAATAAATGAAACCAATTCCATAGAGACTAAGAACATAACACACAAAACAATCTCAATGCATTAATTCAATCCATTTAAGTCTGGATGATGGCTCTATCTACAAAATACAGTGTAAATCCCTACTTCTCAACACACAGTCCATACACAATGAACCCTCTCTCACTTTAGGGTTTGTTCCACCACATATACCATATTCCCACATTTCAAGACCCTCATGTTGGGATTTGGGCATAATTAGATTCAATTCCTAAAAGCTAGGAAATATTGTCATGACAACTTTGCAAAGTTTTTGATTAAGGTAACAACAGGTTTTGAAGGGGCACCAAAACCCTTTACAAAGAACCAAAAGATAGACATCAAAGGACAAGGAAACAATGAACTATCATAAGTGACAAAGAACCAAAAGAGGGCTAAACCCCAGATTTAACAAAAAATTACATTACACAACATCTTTTGTCAAATTGACATTTTATCAAATTCCAATGGCCCAACTTGGTCCTAAACTTATCATATGACCTTAAAACACTTAAAAACATTAAAACCTTGAATTCCTCTCCACTTTGGAGTTTTGGTCAACCCTTTGACCTTTTGGTTGACTTCTAAGGATATAGACCCCTAGATACAAGTTGACCTCAACAACTACTAAACCCTAATCACTACTAACCCTAGTCACACCTAGACACATTTGGGACTTTATAACATAGTCCATATTAACTGATGGTTGGCCAAATCAACCAACAAGCCAAAAATGACAAAAGATCTATCCAAGACCTTAGGGTGCTCCTGCACCATTCTCCCCCTGCAATAAACAAGTTAGGGTACATGTGGTATCATGAACTCCTCACTGATTCCATGTTTCTTGAAGTGACTTTCAACAATCCAAGTAGCTTCTGACTATGGTTTCTATCTCCACTTCACTAGATGTTCCATATAGATCTTATGCCTGGTCTTCTTTTTCACTCTTGAATCCAATATCCTTTCAACTTGTGGTTTGATGTGTTCAAGAGCCTTGAGTTTGTTCACATCCTTTCTTACCTCGGTACTTTACTGTTCACCATCCATCTCTGCTCCTTTGTAACTTACCAAATCTTTCACATTGAAGATAGGATAAATTGACATCTCCTTGGGTAGATCTATTTTATAGGAATTGACACCATACTTGGCTATCACTTTACATGGTCCAATCCTTTTTATTTGCAGCTTTCTTGGTATTCCCTTTTGTAATCTGGCCTTGTTAAAAAAAACCATCACCAAGTATCCTATCTAAAATTGTAGGTCTCTCCTTCTTTCATCTTTCTTAGCCTTCAACTTATGATTGGCCTCCATTAAGGTCTTCTTTAATTTTTCATGGACTTCCCTCATTGACTTTGCAAAGTCATATGCACACCCACTAACTCCCTCATACCCTTTTAGGTCTCTGAGCTCCATGACACCCCTTGGGTGTGCCCCATAGGAAAATTATGCCTATGGGATAACTTGTTCCCATCCTTGTCCATATTCATTTGTCAGACATCTTAGCAAGTTGACAAGAACCATGTTGATTACTTCTGTCTACCCATCCGTTTGGGGATGACAGGCAGAGCCATGAGACAGATTAGTACCTAGTCTCTTCCATAGGGTCTTCCAAAAGTTCCCCATAAACTTCACATCTCTATCTGCAACAATACTCATTGCTAGACCGTGAATCCTCACTACCTCCTTGAAAACTAAATGGGCAATATGGCTGGCATCATGTGTTTTTTACATGCGATGAAATGAATCATCTTACTAAATATGTCTACTACTACAAACACACTATCCAAACCAGTTGGAGTCCTAGATAACCCCACTATAAAGTCCATACTTATGCACTCCCAAGGTCTATTTGGGATGGGCAATGGCTGGTAAAGACCTACATTTGATAATGTTCCCTTTTCCTTCTGACATATGCCACATTGCTCCACATTACTTCTCATTTCTTTCTGCATCTTAGGCCACCAATAGAACCTTTCCACTAAGTCTAGTGTCTTGTTCAATCCAAAGTGTCCACTCAAGCTCCCATTATGCTTCTCCTGTATGAGATTCTCCCTCATGGATCCCCTTGGAACATGTAATTGTTTCCCTTTTAAAAAAATTCTATTTTGAAGAGTGTATTCTACATACTCACTGTGAAAGTGATTCTCAAACTCTTTGCACACCTTGTAGATCACTGAGAATTTTGCATCTCCTTCATAAAGGTCCTTAAACCCTTCTACACGTATACTCTGCAACTGAATCTCTTGTATTGTAAGCATCCTTCTACTAAGGGCATCTGCAACTTTATTTTGTACCCCCTTCTTATGCTTGTTAGTGAAGGTGTATGACTGCAAAAACTCCATCCACTTGATGTGTCTCAAACTAAGTTTGTCTTGAGTATTGATATAACTCAATGCTTGGTTATTTGTAAAGATAACAAACTCTTTAGGTAATAAATAATGCCTCCATTTCTTTAGGGATTGTACAAGAGCATATAGCTCCAAGTCATAGGAAGAGTACCTAGAATTTGCCTTATTCAATCTCTCACTGAAGAATGCCATAGGCATGCCTTCTTGGCTTAAGACAATCTCCACTGCTATGCTGGTTGCATCACACTCTACTATGAAAGGTTTGTCAAAACTTGGTAATAAAAATTTAGGTTGAGTAGATACTTCTTTCTTCAACCTTTCAAACCCCTCATTAGCTTCCTGGGTCCATACAAATTTGCTTTTCAAACCTCCTTTAATGGTCTCTAGGACTGGAGTGCAGATTTCACTGAATCTTCTAATAAACTTCCTATAGAATTGGGCTAACCCATGGAAGCTCCTAACTTCAATCCCTGTCTTAGGAGTAGGCGAGTTCAATCTAGCCTCCACTTTGTCCTTATCCATTTTCAAGTCACCTTGGGAAACTAAAAATCCTAGGTAGACTAGTTCTTCCTTCGTAAACTCACTCATTTCAAGATTGATTGTGATCTTTTCTTCCTACAACCTCTTCAACACTAACTCCAAGTGTTTCATATGATCCTCCTTTGTCTTGCTAAAAATGAGGATGTCATCTAGATAGACAACTACAAATACACCTATGTAGGCTTTCAAGACTTCATTCATCACCCTCATAAAGGTACTAGGTGCATTGGTAAACCCAAAGGGCATAATTAACCATTCATATAACCACTCTGTAGTCTTAAAGGCTGACTTCCACTCATCACCTTCTTTCATCCTAATTCATTAGTAACCACTCTTTAAATCAATTTTAGAGAAGAAATTAGCACCCCCAAACAATCCATTAAATCTTCTATTCTAGGAATAGGAAATCTATATCTAATAGTTATCCTATTAATTGCCCTAGAATCAGTACACATCCTACACTTACCTCCCTTCTTAGGAGCCAACACCACTGGGATAGCACATGGGTTTATGCTCTTTCTACTCAACCCATGGTCCAAAAGTTCTTTTACTTTCCTTGCTATCTCCTTGTTTTGCTCTGATGTCATTTTATATGCAGCCTTGTTTGGCAAAGATGCTCCTAGCACAAATTCAATCTGATGACTGATCTCCCTCTTTGGTGGTAGTGTAGCTATTGTACCCTCACATATTATGTCCTTGAACAAGTCCAACAATTGTTTCACTTCCTTTGACATAGGTGCTTGCTTATGATTCTCCTCCTCCTTTGGCTTTAACATGATTGCATAGCCAACTCCTTCCTCTTTCATGTCCCGTAGGAACTCCTTTCCACTCATCAACAATGTACTAGATTTTGGCTTCTCCACTATGTCTTCCTCTATCAAAGACTGAATTTTGAAAGTTACCCCATTTTTCATGAAGGAGTACTTGTTCTCTTTCCCATTATGGATTGCTTCTTTGTCATACTGCCATGGTCTACCAAGCAATAGATGGCATGCATCCATTGGCAACACATCACAAAGTATCTTATCTTGATACTTTCCAATGGTGAATTCTACCCACACTTGCTCATTTACCAAGATGTTTTCCCCTTGTTTAACCATGTAACTTTATAGGGACACACATGTGGAATCTTGGTGAGTTTTAACTTATCTACTGCCTCCTCAGATAAAACATTATTTGTGGACCATGAATCACTGATAACTTTGCACACTTTCCCCAATATCTTGCATTTGACTCTAAAAAGAGCCCTTCTCTGCCTATGTTAATCTTTGGTGGGTGTTTTGATCAAGATTCTTTTCAACATGAGATGCTCTCCCTTCTCTGAATCTAGACTCACCTTTGATTGTTTAGAACAGTCCTCTTCTTGGACATAGGCAATCTTTGTCTTTGCTTGTGAAGCTGAGGGTTTTTCATGACATCTATATGTAGGTTGCCCCAATTGTCCAAAGTTGTAGTATTTCATGGAAGAAAAGTGAGAACTTCTTCCAAAACCCCCTGATCTTCCTCTTCCACTATTATAAGAACCCCTTCCTCTATTGTATCCACCTCTAATGCTTGTTTCATTTTCTTGCTCTGTATATCTGGAGTCACCTTGGCTCCTACTGTCATTGCCTCTTCCTCTTAAACCTCCTCTATAGCAACCTCTATTGTCTCTACCCCTTCCTCTTCCTCTAGATTTAGAGTCTTTCTTCTTTCTGAATTTCTCTTCCACTTTCAAAGCCATTTGGAAACAACTATAAATGGAAGTTAGGTTAAAGAGACTATGTCTGTCTTGTATATTCCACCTTAATCCATTAAGGTACTGAGAAACCTTGATGCTCTCTGTCTCCTATATTCTTGATCTTAGACAAAGCTTCTAAAATTGTTTTGTGTATGATGGAACATCTAGGTCCTTTTGCCTAAGGTTTTACCTCTTCTTGTGTAGCTGAATGTCATAGTCTTCTAGAAGGTAGTTCTCCTTCACTTTTTCCACCATTGATTTCCAATTTTCTATGGGCTTCTTTCCCTCTTTCTCCCTTTCTTCTTGCAAAAAATTCCACCATGGGAGTGCTTGTTCTCTTAGCCTAGACTTGGATATCTTTACCTTCTGTGCTTCTACGATTGTATAACATTTGAAGTGGTTCTCCATTCCTTCAATCTATTCCATAACCATCTTTGCATCCATCTTACCAGAGAAAATTGGAATGCCTTCTAGAGCCTTTCCACTCAATGTTTTGAGTGCCTTGAGAAATGGTTCCTCCGGTAGAGGTGGGACAGAAGGATTTGAACCTTCGAAATAACAGGACCAAAACCTGTTGCCTTACTGCTTGGCCATGCCCCATTATTGTTTTATTTTAATCAATTAATATAAATTGATGCAATGTTTCATTTTAATTCATTCTTATCTGGTGCTATGTAATTATGCATAGAAAAACTAGAGGGGCATAGATTCTTGAGTGAATCATATATCTATATGATTACAGGGGAACCTAAAAAGAAACAATAATATACATTCATTGGTCATTCTCTATCAGAATAGGTACAATATTATATGAAGAAATGATTCCTTCCAACTCGAAGACTAAAAGTATAATCTCGCCGAAAAAATTTGATTGATTGGCCAAATACTTTTGGATCTTTACATCATTTTTATTCATCAAAGTATCAAAATGCCAGTTATCCTCAACTTCCATATTTGTCTAGACGATTCCACTTTTCATTTGAATAATCCATTTTTTGCCAAATTGCCTAAATCTTATGCAATTTTTGATCTGATTTTTAATGGAATGCCAATTATCTCTCTGTTCTTTTTTTTATTAGCCTTTCCTTGGCAAGCTGTCATAAGTTTTTGACAAAGATAATCTTACAAAAAAATTTTATTGATTTTTGTTTGTATTCACTTCATATGAAAAAAACATGGAGGGTCAAGCTTTGGTTCTATCTCCTCCTCTATTGGTTTCTTCCTATTGTCTTTATCTTCACTCATCTACCCCTTCATCTTGTTGGCTATCTCTACAACCTTTGCCATCTTAATCTTCATTTCTTCCATTGCTTCTTCAAGAATCCTATTCTTATCTTACTTCTCTGACAGGTCCCTTTCCAATTTGACACTAGTCACCATGATATTCTCACCTATCGATTCACTGCTCTCTGACATACACCAATCAAATCCCAAGCCTTTCAATGGATTTGATACCAATTTTATGGGGACCTCCCACTCCTAGATCTTTCTAGCTCTCTACTAGACCTTCTCTTGGTCTTCTTAGGGTTCCTATCACCACCCCAACTAGAGGATTCCTATATTATCCTCCAACTCACTAGGATCTCTCCAACAAGTTCAATTTCACACTAGGTCCTTCTCCATAACCCTTCACATCCATGGCTTGTTTTGTTCATCTACTCTCCCATCTATGTTATCTTCCTTAGAATGGGATTCCTGACCTTATTTAGGTCTCTTTCTACTCACCTAGATCCAATCTTGTGGATCTTTCACCCTAGTTTTAATCGGGTTCAAGATTTCTAGTGCTTATGGCCTAATTAGCCCTTCTAAACACTGGAAAAGTGGATTTACTCTCCAAATCCCTTAACACCCTTGGGAAATAATTACATATTCCTTGTGGGTTTTTCCTAGGCTTAAAGATTTACTAGGTCTTAGTTCCCCACCTTGCCCGTACACTGGACTTTCACCAAACCCCTAAAATTAAGGGTTTCTAGGGCATGTACACTGGTTTGGCTTCTTGGATTTCACTAAATGCACTAAAAACCTCATCTTATCTTCTCATTCCATCAACATGTGTGTAATACATGCCCCTACACTCCTCTTCCAATGATTGGCAAACACCAATCACCAAGCAATCTTTATTGCCTCTGCTTTGTTCAGTTCCCCTAGCCAGAATAACCAGTACTCCCCTAGGGCCTAAATGTTCTCATGTCTTCCCTGAACACACACACTCCACACACCATATGTACAATTTATATACAAGGCTTTACTTCATTCCAAGTGGTCATAATAATTTGGACCATGGGAATTCCAAGGAAAGCCATTATTTACATTACTGGTCCAAAACTGGACAATGAACTAGTAAAACCTAAATAATTTACAAAATGTTAACCAATGAGATTAAATGATATAACCAAAGCCACAGAGACTAATAACATAACACAAAAAATTCTCTCAATGCATTAATTCAATCCATTCAATCCATTAAAGTCTGGATGATGGCTCTGTCTGCAAATTATAGTGTAAATCCCTACTTCTCAACACATAGTCCATACACAATGAACTCTAAATCTCACTTTAGGGTTTGTTCCACCTTATATACCATATTCCAACATGTATGGACCCTCATGTTAGGATTTGGGCATAATTAGAGCCAATTCTTAAAAACTAGGAAATGTAGTCATGACAACTTTGCAAAGTTGCAAAAGTTGTTATGACAACTTTTACATCTTTTGTCAAAATGACATTTTATCAATTCCAGTGGCCTTAATTTGTCCTAAAACTTATCATATGACCTTAAAACACTTAAAAACATTAAAACCTTGAATTCCACTCCACTTTGGAGTTTTGGTCAACCCATTGACCTTTTGGTTGACTTCTAAGGATATAGACCCCTGGATGCAACTTGACCTCAACAACTACTAAACCCTAATCACTACTAACCCTAGTCACACCTTAGACACAACATATTCCTTATTAACTGATGTTTGGCCAAACCAAGCTACAAGCCCAAAATGACAAAATATCTATCCAAGACCTTAGGGTGCTCCTGCACCAAAAAGGCTCTGGAGGCTACTAAGTCTTTTGTACACCTTTTGCTTGGTAATTTGAAGCCATCAATGGAAAATTAAAATCCTAAAAAATTAATATACCATTGATGACTTCATTAATATTAAGTGAAAGGGAATTATCTGATCTGGAAACCCCTTTGGTGATGATCTTATGCAGTTCCACATAGACACGACATGTTCCTTAGAAGACTTTTAATCTCACAACAGCTGAGAAACATAATTGTAGATATCACAATAGCTGAGAAACATAAATATAGATATCATGGTCACAATATTTTGGAGACACAACATAATTGAGTGGTATACCCAGATTATGCAACGCAACCACTACTCCTATTCTAAGTTGGCACTGCAGGATCCAAAAACCATAAACAAGAAATAAATTTAGAGAGCAAAGGAGGGTCGTAGTGACCAAAATAATAAAAGGTCCCTAATATATTTTAGTTTTTATGGCCCTCCTCCTCCTCTCTCTAAATTTATTCCTTATCTATGGTTTTTGGATCTTGCAGTGCCAACTTAGAACTAGAGGAGTAGTGGTTTCATTGCATCATCTGAGTATACCACTCAATTATGTTGTGTCTCCAAATAATTGTGACCATGATGCCTACATTTATGTTTCTCAATTGTTGTGTCCTAGGATCCCTTATGACCCTTTACAATCCCTAAGATTACATCTTAGAGATCTTAAAGTGTCGTAAAGGTCATAAGAGGCTCCTAGGAGGGGCCAGATGAGCTTCTACCTTCACGGGGTTGGCTCTGTTAAGTAGAGAATGTTAAACTATTCTTGAAACAAAGAGAAGCTCAATATTTTAAGTTCTCACTCCATGCACATGACAAATAAATTTTTTTTAAACATAGCATGTTGTCACAATTGTGACAGTATTTAAAGGATGACCGATGCCAAAATACTACACGTGATGTCTAGATGTCAGAATAATTTGACAGTTGGATGTCGCATGTGCATCATGTCCATTGCATATTTGTCATAATGGCGACAGTTATAATGTGTCACGATGGCATACTAACCCTCATAGCTAGTGCATATTATAACGGTCATGACCATCACAATAACAATAGACATAGCTACCATCGGTGATTCTGACACCAAAACTAAAACATCGGTCTATGTCACTTTCCCAAAGGAGTAGTGTTGTAATTGTGATGAATAGCCGTCAAAATAAGGTTTCAAATGTACTAGTGTGAAGATGTAGGAATGTTGCTTGAAACATTTTCTCCATCCTAGAGAGCATATTCATCATCCCTATGTGCCCCATAATCCCTTTAGGGTGTGCGACATGTTCCATGATTCTAGAATCTCTGATGTCTTTGTCTTAGGCCATCCTTGTACTATGAGGTGTTTCATGAATTCCTTTTTGTACTCATTTTTCATGACTCTGAAGAGTGCTTTCGCTAACATGAAAATTGCCCCTGTTTAACTCTTGAGAGTGATTTACCATACTCTACACGGATACTCTCATGGTCTCTAGTTCTACTAGAAACTATTGCACCAAGGCTCTAAATCTTGTCACTTCCCCCTGGGAAGGGGTGGCCCTATGATTGCTTCCCTCTTCGATTCCCTCAATCCATGGATGTGCCTGTGTTACTGATGGTATCTCCCCACTCTCCCCATTAGCATGTTGTCCTATCCATAGCATAGGTGAGGTGGAGGGATGTTATCCACCTCCATCTAGAATTTAGCTAACAGGCAATCTGCCTCTGCATCCATATCTCCCCCCTCCTGATCAGTTCCTACCATAGGAGGAATATATACCTCCTATACCATAGGTACCATATCTCCTCTTTCCTGATCCACTCCTATCATCTCAGGGACTACCTTCGATGTTATTTCCTATCTTGAGGTGGTGACTATAGTAGCTAGGGTGAATACTCCAATGGAAGGTGTAGGGGTGACAACTAGCATGATATGGAGGCATCTCTCCACACCTTGCGAAATGGTGATGTGTATGGTGTGTGCCCCAATTTTATGTGTTCTCAAATCCATCAATTTCATATGAGGTGCCTATTTTAGTGGGATAAAATGAGTCATGGATGAAATATGGGGTGGAATGAATACTATCTTCTTCTTGACACCTCAAAATAGAACCACGGGTAACCAGTCTGGCATATTTGCTACATTTGCCTATGCGATGACTCTCTTTTCTCTATATGCATCTTCATGTGGCATGACCTCCACCTCTTGTGCTATTACCTCCTTTTGCACAACCTTCACCCATACGACCTCCTCCCACAGGTTCTCCTTCTGCATGACCTTTACCCATATGACCTCATCCCACACAATCTTCCTCACCATCTCCACCAATACAACCTCCTTCCATATAGCCACAGATGGCTCCTCTAGCACAATTCTTTGTAAGGGTCCTTCCTACAAGGATATGAACTCCACCTCTTCAGATATTTCCCATAATTATTTTGGCCACCTACTTCCTCATTTTCTCCTTTTGTCACATGTGCCTCATGTGCCTTTTGTGCCCTCATGTGCTCAGTATGGTATGGTTCCATGAAAAACCCTTTATCCTCAACACTATCACTCTCAAAAGAAGAAAGTGTTTGTGTCTCTTCTGTTATTGTTTCCTCCTCTTCCTCTTGGGAAATACTATCCTCTTCCCCACCTTCCTCAGTGCTTTGCCATGACCTCTTGTCTAACCCTTTTCTTGAGCAGTTCTGAAGTGCCTACAGTGAAGGTGTCCAAATGGTGTCAATAATGCATGGCGGGCTTGTGCACTTAGGTAAGTTTACCTAAGTGTGCAATGTTGATCTCTAAGTTTTTTTGATCATTAGTATCCCACACTTAGTCATTTATCTAGGCAGTTTTAGTTAGTCATCACTGTGGTCAAGCTATCCAGTATAGGCCAAGCTATCTGACACAGTTGTTGCCGAGTAGTTAATATTTGTCGAGTCACACGATTAACAAGTTTAGTTCATGTTGAGCGACAGAGTCTTTTTGTGCCGAGAAAGATATTTTTGTTATGTATGTCAGGATTGACACCAATTTTGAGGTAAACTATTTTGGGCTGACGTATATAAGCATTTAATGTTTTCAACGGGATAATTACGTATTTAATTATTTTATCCCACTATGTGGCATGGAGCCAATTATAAAATTGGAATACCCAAGAGGCATAAGCATTTGATCTTGATCGTTGATCTAGTTCTAATTTCTAGATCTGTAAAGTATATTAAGATTGCTTCTTCCCGTAATTAGATAATATACTGAGAGAGAAGCCGTATGCATATATGAGAGATGTGCAAAGGGTTGTTTTGAGAGAAGAAGCATAGATCTAGCAGAGTGAAAGTGCAGTGAGCAAAAGAGGAAAGATATATTAGATTATTATATCAGAGAAGGTATTGAAAAGAGGACATTTTTTATCAGCATCAAAGTGCATATCAAAGGATCAGATCTTGAGACATTCTAACAGGTGTATCAGGTGAAATCTCTTAATAGAGTGGTTTTAACAGACCTTTCTAAGTCTCTTAGTCGAGTGCTTACTTTGTTGTAAGTTTAAATCCTTTTACAAGGTAGATTGTAATGATCTATATCTCTTAACTGGGTAGACCTTTAACCAGGTAGATTACACATTGTGATCAAATTTTGTATCCCTAACAGGCACACTTTATTGCTGCAGTAGTGAAGATTTTTGTTGGTGTCATCCCCACTCCAGTTTTACCTTATTGGGTTTCTGGGTTACCAAATTTTGTGTAGTTTGTTCTTTATTTACTGTCATGGATGCCACTAAATGATAGATCAATTAAATTTATGGTATGGTTGTGGATCATTTTGTTTAAAGTGTTAAAAGTTGAAGATATGATTCACCCCCCCTCTCAACATCTTGCTTTCCCAATATTGTATTTACAACAATTGGTATCAGAGCTCAGTTCTCCTACAAAAGGTTTTAATCAGCTTGAGATTACATATTTGGAGAAGGAGATTTACAAATTGGGTAAAGTCATTGAGAATAAAAAGATTGAAATTCAGCTAGCATTACATCAACTTGAGACAACAAGACAGGAATTGAGGAAGTCCTTGATATCTAGGAAAGATTTGGCCAAACAAATGAATGACACTCATTATCAGGAAGAAGACACTGTAAATCTATTTCAAAATGGAAACTCTACAGAGAGCGATGCAGCAATTTCAGATCTACTAGAAAGGAACAACACATTGTGTGAAGAAGTCAGAAACTTGAAGAGAGAACAAGAAGCACAAATAGTAAGACTATGTGAAGTAGTGGAACAAAAGAAGAAAGCTGAAGATGACAAAGCTATGGCTAAAGAAGACAAAATAATGATGACTATCAGAATTGACAAAAGGACACATGATGTACAAATGATGACAAATAATCAGGTTGACATGGTGAATCAAATACTACTTGCAAATCAAGAGATCAGTAGGAAAGACATTGAAATTGTGAATTTGAGATCTGAGAACAGTTAATTGAAAGATGAATTGAGATCTGAGAAAGAACTTAATGAAATATTGAATCAAACCAATGAAGCTTTAACTCATTTTGAAAACTTGATGGAAGCATCAAGGAGATATAAGGACACTTCTAGATTAGGTCACACTGAAAAACACACATATTCTGAGAAAGGAGAATCATCTAAGACTGATGAAAGGAGAAGTACAAAGTCAAAGAACAACAAGCCTATATACCACCACTATGGAAAACCAGGACACACAACAAAAATCTTCCAAAGCAAGAACGGCAAGTCCAATCCTAAACCTAAGTTTAATGGTTATTTCTTTAACTGTAAGAAGTTTGGACATCAAGCACATGGATGTTGGGCAAAGGAAAATAATAAACCTCCCACACCTAGATTCAATGGGTATTGTTACAACTGTCAAAAATTTGGACATAAAGTACAAGATTGCATATCTAATGCTAAAGAACAATGGATATCAAAGACACAAGAAAAAGTACCAAGGAAAGGTAACAATTACAATTGGGATTACAACACATGGCATAGTTATCATTACTGTGGTGAGTATGGGCATATTCTAGAAAACTGCATAAAGACACATTTCAGAGGAAAATCTAAGAGTTGGATGAATGGAAGCCTAGTTTGCTATAATTGTCTGAAAATCGGTCACACTAGGAAGGATTGCAAGACAAGGGTACATGATCCTACTGTTGAGGAAATTAGAGCATAGATGAACCAGGCATGGGTAAGGAAAACATAACCAAGTAGCAGTGAATCTACTGAAGCTAAGGTCACCCAATCTAATGGATTAGGTGATCACACCATCACTAATTAAGAAAAATTGGTATGTGAAGAATTGTTTTTATATCTTATATCTTTTATCAGTTCCTAACATATAAAGTGAAAAATTCCATATCTGCATATATTAAGATGCATTAGGACATATTTTCAAGACATGTACCCAGCAAAGTCAATCTGCAATATAGGTGCCAAGCAATAGTATTATTGTACACAGACCGAGTTCTCTAGTATGTGCCAAGCTAGTATGGGTTACGACCGAGAGATAGATATATTTTGTGAGTCGGATGAGGAAAACCATTTGGCACTCACTCAATAAACAGAACATTTATTGCAACCTAAATTTTGACCTTTGGATCCTATAAAGGAAAGAGCCGTTCATTGCTTATTCTTACCTTGCGATTGAGAATTTCATAGAGTGTTGGAGAAATTTATGAACTTGATTACTACAAGAATCTTTTGAAGACTTCTATAGCGTATCATCGGCTATCCTGAGTAAAAGTGAAAATTTTGACATCTGCCGAGGTATTATGTTCATTGTCTTTGAAACCCTATTTTAGAAATCATGGCCACTAGTTCTTCCATAGCAGTGAAAAGTATGGAGAAGGAATTAAGAGAAGTTCAATTGGTAAGGAGTGACACCTGTGCGCCTCCAAATTTCCAAGTAGTTCCTGAGAGTGCCATCCAGGGTGATTAGACTGGAGCCCTATCATTGATTCCACCTAAGGTACTCATGATTCATGATATTAGGTCATGCTATATGTGCAATATAAGTGAAGTTGGAGATCATGAGCTAAGAGCATCTTACGAAAAATTGTGCATAGATAGAGCCCTAAAAGATGAACACAAAAATTTAGCTGAGAGAGGGTTAACTCGTGCCCTAGAATTTTTGACAGAATTTAGAATGGAATGAATCAAGATTGGTCTGAGTCATGTACATGACCTAAACATATGGCTGTAAAATGGACCAGTTAAGATAAAAAAGGAAATCATCCATCAAGTAACTGGTTATCCAATTCTTAAGGGTAAGAGGAAAATGAGATGTCAGAGTAAGGAAAACATAGAAGAATTCACTGGAGCCATTTGGAACAAAAGAGGGATGAAAATCTCTACTATTACAGATTTGGAGCTTGATTTTTCTATTAGGGTTATAGCTCACAAGTTTTATTAGTTGAGCTAACTAGACAGTGTCCCATGCATTACAGTCAACTAGGCTTGGAAGATTGTGAAGAAGTATCATACTTATGACCTTGCCGAGCTTCAACTAATGCAACTAGCTGAGAACCTTGCTTCAATCAAAAAGGAAAAGAACTCAATATGTGAGTTTGGATCTCTGCTCGTTTGTATAATCTTCTACATACATAATACATTTCCTATGTTTGGAAACATTGTGTGGAAAATAGATAGACCTATTACAGAGCAAATCAATGAATTTATTCAGCAATTAGGTGATAACTTTGACAATGTGATGGGAACGTATTTTGTTGAGTTTAAGAAAAAGATGAGATTAAGGAGTAGAATTCCCAGATCACTAGTTGAGAAACATTATGAGGATGTATGTTTCCTAGTAGACATAGATTTCACCTATGTGCAGGCAGTAGTGCCAAGGGTATCATGGCTAAGGCCATTACCTTATGAAGTGAATGTTGATGAGACATCTGCAGTGATAACAACTCTATTGGTAGAAGAGATTAATAGTGTAGCAAAATATTTTGGAAACTATGAAGAAGATAAGTCCAAAATCTCTATGGATTTGAAGGCTGGCACTATGGAGAGGAAAAGGAAAAAGATTGTCAAAAATATGAAGAAAATTGTGGGAATTGAGAGTGATGAAGAAGTAGAGGATGCACCTTTGGGATTATCAACAGGACATGGAGAAGATATGTCTAGTCAAGAAGAGGAGAGTGAACCTTAAGAGGATATTAGTGTGAAAGGAAAAGGGAAGAAGCCAGTAGTTGCAAGGGAAACTAAAACAAGAAAAGATAAACCTAAGGCTACCCCCTCCTATTGCTAACTGGACTAGGACAAGGGAATCAACTATTTCTATACAAGCCGAGTCAACAAAGGTATATACAAATAAGAGTGCTGGTGAGAGCAGTTCAGGAAAGAGAAAACAAGTTGGAACTAAGGCACTGCCGAGCAAGCTTGTCAAGAGACCGAGGAGGAAACTAATATTGGAAGAAGAAGAAGATGAGGAGAAGACAAATACTGATGAACCAAGAAACATACCTACAGTATCACATAAACCAATGACCAATATTAATGAGGTATTTAAGAACCTAAGAAGTAATTTCGGTTTAGTAAGATTTAAGTTTATAAAGTATGAGAAACAAGGCATAGCTAAGAAGCATAAGATTTAGGAAGCATTACTAGATATGATGTGTACATACAAGATGACACTTGTAGAGATAGAAAATCCTATTCCTACAGAAATTTATTATATTTTATCACAAAAATGGCAGTATGCTTTAATGATTAAAAGATAGATAAGGGAAGGAACACTAGCTAAGGTCATTCCTGATTTAACCAAGAAACAGATAGCCAAGTTTATTGAAGAATATCAAAGGAATTTTATTCCTAAACAAAGAGCCTATGCAATTCTAAAGAGTTATGTTGAAGGTGTAGTTCAACAGAGAACCAAAATATGGAAGGAAACATTTGGGTTAATCACTAAGAAGGTTAATGAGAAAGGTGAAGGCACCTCAAAGCAGAAGCAAATGTAAGACCAAACTGCTAGTGATCAAGTAGAGACCGAGACAGAACCCCAAAAGGAAATAGGGGATGTGAAAATTATAGATTTGACAATGGATAGTCCCATTGGCACAACACTTGAAGATAACAACAATTTGGATGTTGAGGATCAAAATGAACCGGTAGACAGGTATATAATCAACTATTCATACAACTGAGGTCGAGACAGAGATAGAAGGAGAAAAGGAGGTAATCAATATTGATCCACCCATTCTAGAAGTTGTACAAATAGTTTTATTAAGTGGAGATAAGATGGAAGAAATTGCAAATAATCCTATAGAATAAGAGGCTATACAAGTGTTGGTGGACCTACCACACTTTGTATCATCTACTCTCACTGAACCCAAAATAGAAAGTATACCTGATCCATAGGAAATCTTGACTCAGATGAAGGTAGCAATTGAAATTGATACTGACAAAGGAAAAGATATCACAGAACCTGAGCCGAGTATTAGCTCACCAAAGCTTAAAAGGAGGAAGTTAAACAAGAAAAAGTCACCCAGCTTAAATGTCACATTGCATGAAGTCATTGTGACTCCTAAACAGGATCTTGAGAGTTTGATATATGAGCAGATTCAGACCCTTCAAGATCTATTAAAGACGAAGAAGAGACAAGAATAAATGAAGAGGGAACAAAAATAGAAGCAAGTTCTACATGACATTAAGGATATTTTCATGAAAGCTTTTGAGATGGAAGATGGAAATCAGCAAGCACCAATGCTGGAATAGTTAGTTCATATTGTGCAGAAAGTTACTGATGAAAATATTGAGGCAAATGAAAAATTAATGCAATGGTCCAAGAGAAGATTTGAGAACAAAGTCTCGGAGAAGATATCTGGAGAGATTTCTAGGTTGAACTTTCTTCTCTTATTGAGATTCTTGAAGAAGCTGCTAATAATGTCTTTTCATTGTACAAAAGATTATGTGATGAAACATTCTTTACAAAGGAGAATCAACAACTTATTGATAAGTTGTATTTAGATATGAAGTCAACAACAAGTTCATTGAGCATGGATGCTAGTTCTAGCACCATACATTTTGATAGATTGACTCATTCACAGAGGAGATTAGCTGAGCTTATGGATGAAGATGGCCAAATCAGGGCCAAATTAATAACAATTCAGGCTAATTTGATACCTCATCTAGAGGTTATTCAGAAGGAACTAACAGCTGCACGAGAATTAGTTAAGAGAGATTCTCATCTCTCTACTGCAGATAGTTTAGTAAGTCTAGCTGCTGAGCTAGAAGTTAAGATGGAGGTTATGAAGTTTGTTAAGGATAGTTGGGATACATCTTTTGCATTTATTTTACAACTTCATAACCATTTCTTGACAAATACAACTTAACCCCCACAGTTATCAGTGATAAAAACAAGGGGGAAACAGGATAGGAAACAACAAAGGAAAGGAAACAGAAAAAGATGTACAACACCAAGTATAAATATCTTTGCTGAAGGCATGTATATTATGTATATAGTATATGAAGTATTAAGTATAATCAAAGTGGGAGTACATTGTGTATTTAGTAAAATTTTTTGAATGTAAATGATAAGTGTTTTTGCCATGAATATCAAAGGGGGAGATTGTTGATCTCTAAGTTTTATTTATCATTAGTGTCCCACACTTAGTCATTTATCTAGGTAGTTTTAGTTGGTCATCATTGCGGTCGACCTATCCAGTATAGGCTGAGTTATCCATCATAGTCATTGCCAACAAGTTAATAGCTTCCGAGTCACACGGTTTCCAAGTTTAGTTTATGCTGAGCAAGACAGTTTTGTTATGTATGTCAGGATTAACACCAATTTTGAGGTAAACTAATTTGGTCCAATCTATATAAGCATTTAATGTTTTCAACGGGCTAATTACACATTCAATTATTTGACCCCTCTATGTGGCATCGATCCAATTATAAAATTGGATTGCCCAAGCAGCATAAGCATTTGATCCTGATCATTGATCTAGATCTAATTTCTAGATCCGTAAAGTATATTAAGATTTCTTCTTACCCTAATTAGATAATATAATGAGAGAGAAGGTGTATGCATACACAAGAGATGTGCAAAGGGTTGTTTTGAAAGAAGAACAATAGATTTAGCAGAGTGAAAGTGCAATGAGAAGCAGAGGAAAAATATATCAGATTATTAGATCAAAGAAGGTATTGAAAAGAGGAGATTCATTATCAGCATCAGAGTGCATATCGAAGGATAAGATCTTGAGACATTCTAACAGTTGTATTAGGTGAAATCTCTTAATAGAGTGGTTCTAATAGACCTTTCTAAATCTCTTATCTGAGTGCTTACTTTGTTGTAAGTTTAAATACTTTTACAATGTAGATTGTAATGATCTGTAGCTCTTAACTAGGTAGACCTTTAACAAGGTAGATTACATATTGTGATCAAATTTTGTATCCCTAACAGGCACACTTTATTACTGCAGTAGTGAAGATTTTTGTGGGTGTCATCCCCACCCCATTTTTACCTTATTGGGTTTCTGGGTTACCAAATTTTGTGTATTGTGTTATTTATTTACTGTCATGGATGCTACTAAATGATAGATCAATTACATTTATGGTATGGTTGTGGATAAGTTTGTTTTAAGTGTTAAAAGTTGAAGATCTGATTCACCCCCCCTCTCAGCATCTTGCTTTCCCAATATTGTATTTTCAACATGCAACGCATCCAAGAACATGGAAATAGTGTGGTGCAACATGTAAAAAAAATAATGCTTTAGCAACAGGAAATCCTTGACGTGTTTATACAAGACTTATCTCCAATTATAAACCTTTCCATTATTCAGGTCATTCATCAACCTTAGCATCCACATAGCAATGTCCAATGTCCTACTTTCTACTATAAATTTTCTTTTTAGTAGGTCCATTATACATCTCCAATCAAGAGAAGTTATAAAATATTTCTTTAGACCCCTGCTATTATTATTTCTCCATAGGTTGTCCCGTTGTTCCTTGGTGAGGTGAGGCTCGCATATACACTTTAGTAACAATTTCTTATCTTCTACAGACATCTTCGAAGAAGGATTCATTATTGAATGCCCTTTGTTTGGCACACAAAATACCTTTTTGAACTCTTTGGGCAAGTAGGATTTCACCACTATCTAATCAAAATACCTAATGGAGGAGTTGTGTGTATTTTAGTTATGTCCATGGACCATAGTGTGCAATACAGGCTCAAAATTTGTTAGGTTAAAAATGGGCATAAAGACAATTTTATCTACCTTGTCTTTCCTAAGTGAATCCTTCAAATGGTGGTTATCTAGAGTGCTTTCCCACCAGACCCTTGGGCTTCCTTTTTGTTGTAGATCACCATATGAGGCTGTAATAGATTTTTCTTAATGGTTGTAGCTTTTTATATGATATCATAACTACCCTTTTTAGGGTTTCCAAAGATCCCTTTTACCATATTGCCTTTTTGGTAAAAAAATTGCTTCCATCTCCCTATTGTATGCTTCCTCCTTGTCTATGATCTATCTATATGATTTTTATGACAATTTTTTGCCACTTGTACAATGCCTAATTCTTTTTTTTGTGCATTCCTTATAACACCCTCTTGTCACTCGTACGGTACCTCCTCCCCTCTCAATCGTATGGTCTTCACCTACTACCTTGTTTGTATGGTTGTCTACCCTATTCATGAGACTGTCTACCCCATTTGTACAGTTGTGGCTTCCTTGGTTATCCATATGTACAGTCCTTGTATGACTATTGGCTTCATGCATACTTGTACTATGTACAACACATGTTTCTTTATGTCTTCTCACTTGTCTATATGATGTATGGTGAATGATACTTCTACACCTCCTCTGATGGTCTTACAGTGTACATGGTAGGGGCTACTTTGCAAATTAACTTCATCCCTCACTATGTTAGGATTAACAAGACAAAAATAACAATTACATGTAGAACTATAACCAATATTAGAGAATAGTAAACTAAAACAAAAGAGAACACAAGACACAAAGATTTAACCTGGTTCACCCAATCCCTGGGTTACTCCACCAAATAGGAAAGTCCACTCTTATTATTATTCAGTGATTACAATCTGATCACAATGTGCAAATCTCTTACATGTCAATACCACTATAAAATATACAACATAATACAAAACCCTAACCCTAAGACAATTGATACAATCTTTATGTCACTTTAGGGTTAGAACAAGTCGACCTAGAAATAGGCCAAAAATAAGCCCAAACAATTAAAAAAGGTAAAACACTTTCCTGGATAGTACTTTCCTAATCAGTCACCACAATATAGCAATCTCTCACTTGTGGACTGATCAGAATCCACATAAACTAACAATTATCCCACTTGGAGACTAATCCTGTAGCTAAACCGCTACCCCATGAAGCTCCCACTAGATCCAACCTTCCTGTACTATGATGTTCTGTTAGTCTATTCAATCTAGAAAACCAACCGAAGATGAACAAGAATTTGGCTTCTCCCTCATCACAACCTTTATAAACATATCTTTTGGATTATCATTAGTATGTATCTTTTCCAGCTTTAACTGCCCATCATCCAAAACTGACTAAATGAAATGATACCGTGACTGTATGTGCTTTTTCTTTTAGTGCAAAGAAAAATTCTTTGCAAGATTAATGACACTCTGACTGTATGAATATAGATAGTTATCCACCTATGGATATCCCAATTCTTCCATGAATAAATGAAGCCATATCATCTCCTTGGCTACCTGTATAGCAGCAACATACTCTACCTCTGTAGTGGATAAAGCATTCACCTTTTGTAACTGAAAAATACAAATCACTATTGTCCCACCAATAGTAAATACATAACCTGTAGTACTCTGCCTAGAATCAATATCTCCTACCAAATCTGAGTCAACATATCCTTGAACAGTAGTAGTAGAGCCCCAAAAGTGTAAACACTTAGTTGATGTACCTCTCAAATATTTGAGAATCCATTTGACTACATTCCAATTCTTAATCCCAAGGTAACTCATATACCTACTAATAACTCCCACTGCATGTGCAATGTCTGGCCTAGTACATACCATAGCATACATAAAGTTCCCTACAGCTGAAGATAAAGTATCTTGGACATTTTAGCCTCTTCTTCTAGTGTCTTTGGATGCATCTCCTTAGTCAAATTCAAATGACCAGGCAAAGGTGTAGTGACAGCTTTGGCATCCTTCATGGAGAATCTCTACAACACCTTTTCAATATAATCAGCCTGAGATAGAGTTAATTTTTTGTTCTTCCTATCTATACAAATTTTCATGCCAAGGATTTGTTTTTCTGCCCCCAAATCCTTCATAGCAAAATATTTTGCTAAGTGTTGTTTCAACCCCTTAATATGATCCATGTTAGACCCATCTACAAGCATATCATCAACATATAAACATAGAATAATGTAGATGGAATCATCCAATCTCTTAAAATAAACACAATGATTACAATTACATCGAGTGTATCCATTCTCATTCATAAAAATATCAAACTTAATATGCCATTGCCAAGGTTCTTGCTTCAAGACATATAAATTTTTTTGCAATCTGCATACTAAACTTTCCTTACCCTTGACCTCAAATCCCTGTGGCTGTACCATATATATTTCTTCATTCAAATTACCATGAAGGAAAGTTGTTTTAACATCAAGCAACTCGAAATTAAAATCTTCAGTAGCCACAATACTTAAAACAGTACGAATAGAAGTCATTTTAACAATTGCAGAAAATATCTCATCAAAATCAATACCATGTTTCTGTACAAATCTTTTTATGACTAATCTGGCTTTAAATCTTTTCTTACCTCCATCTTCTTCTTTCAGCCTATATATCCGTTTATTTTGCAAAGCTCGTTTACCTACAGGTAACTTGCATAAATCCCAAGTTTGGTTTTCCATAAAAGAGTCCATTTATTTTGTCATTGTAGACTCCCACTGAAGTTGTGTATCCATGTGCATAGCTTCATTATAACATTCAGGTTCACCACCATCAGTTAATAAAATATAATACAAAGATGGTGAAAATCTATCTGGAGGTCTACTTAGCCTTGTTGACCGTCTAACTTTCACTAGGGCGTGTGGTATTTTTTGTTGTTGTGGTTTCAAAGTATAAGGAACTACTGGAACATCATTTTTTGGAGTATCATCTAGTTCTACATAATCATTGTCTTTCTTTTCATGTTGTCACAAGAGATCTTTGTACAACACCTTTTAATTGAATATGACATCCCTGCTTCTTATAATTTTATGATTTTCAAAATAAAAAATCCTATAGCCAAATTAATCAATGCCATATCAAAAAAATACACATTTCTTTGATTTTGCTTCCAGCTTGGTTCTATTTTCAAAATCTACATGTGCAAATGCTTCACAACCAAAGGTCTTTGAGAAAAGAATAACTTACCTTCTTACCAGTCCATGCTTCCTCTAGAATACCACAACCAAAAGGAGTAGAGGGACCTCAGTTAATTATATAAACAATGGTATTTGTAGCCTCTGCCCACATGTTTAAGGGGAGCCCAACATGCAATCTCATTGTCTTTGCACGCTCCATTATTGTCCTATTCATGCTCGATCAGCCACTCCATTTTCTTGCGGAGTCCTTGGAACCATTTTATTCCTACAAATACCATTAGAGGAACAATAATCTTCAAACTATTTTCTGCAATACTCACCATCGTTATCATATCTGAGACATTTTAATCTATTACCAGTCTCATTTTCAACCTAGTTTTTCCCATTTTTAAAAGTTTCAAATACATTGGATATCTGCCTAAGGAAATAAATCTAGACTTTCCTAGTTGTATCATCAATGAAAGTAACATAATACATACATGAGCTAGCCCCCATACATATGTATGCACAAGCTCTAATTTATCATCTTTTTTTTTCCTTCCCACCCTTCAAGAAACTAACTCTCTTTTGTTTCCCATACACACAACTTTCACAGAAATCCAAATTCACACATTTCAGACCTGGTAAAACTTTCTTTGAGTGAAATAATTTCATACCTTTCTCACTCAATATGTTCCCAACCCAGTTGTGCCATAGTCTTGTTTTGGTATCCATAGTGACTGTTTCATTTTCTACCTATTCAACTACAACAACTATTCCTGAACATTCACTTTTCTCTATAACAATTAGAGTATAAGGAACAACATTACCTGTACAAAGATATAACGTGCCTACTTTCACACCTTTTTCTACTACTAAGGAACCTTTTAAAACCTTCCAATTTTTATCGTTAAAATTAATTGTACAACCCTTATCACCTAGTTTCCCTGCTAAAATTAAATTTCTACTCAGCCTTGGAACATGTCTTACCTCTTGTAGTAGCCAATGATTCCCATTATGCAACTGGGTGCTAGCAAGAAGTTGAGTCCACTTTTTGGCCAAAAAGTGGAACTATTTTTCCTATTTTTTCAAACTCATCCTATTTGACCTTAAGATTTGAGGCACTTAGGCATGGAATCTTCCAAAAAGTCACTAATAATAAATTTTAGGATTCAAAGTCTACTTTTGAAATATGTGAATTTTTTTAAATACCTAGATGATAAATGTCTAATTTGAATAGGGATTAATAAAACCCTCATTTTAAAAGTCACTCTTTCTGGACTATACCATGTGTGTGTACGGCAAGCCAAATCAGACTCAAATGAAACTATTTATCTAAACCCTTTTAGGAAATGGTAACACGTCATTTAAGATTGAAGAGAATATTTTTCCATATTTTTATGTTAAATATTTTCTCTTTATTAATTATATATTGGGCTCAATCGTTGTTTATAAAACCTCTTGTGTATGACAAGCATAATTTGCCCTAAACATATGATTTTTTAATAAATTTTTTTAAAGTGTGTAGTTTGATGTCATATAGTTTATTTTTCAATAAAATTTAAAATAAAAAAGTTGCTAAAATTACAAAAAAAATTGTATTCTCTTTTCTATAGACCTGTTTTAGTACAAAATGATTGAAAAATAAAAATATTAATCAAATTTAATAAAAAATTACATATTATGAATCTACACTGTTTGATCTATACTAGGTTTTTTTTCGTCAAAAAATTCCTTAGAAAACCCAATCCAGTCTGTGGCCAAAGTGAGTTTCTTGTCTACAAATGGATATGGCCTTCAACATTCAGGTCAAACCAAATCCAAAGCTAAGGATCAGTTGACCAAGCCTTTCCCAAAGCTAAACTCGAACCACTTTTGGTGGGGAACATTTCAATTTCAAAAAATGGGGTGACGTTACAAAATGGGGTGACATTTTAAAAATGAAACGTCACCCTGTTTCATAACGTCATCCCGTTTCAATTTATAGTCGTTGGAAATTGGTTTGAAATGAAACAGGGTGACGTTATGAAACAGGGTAACATTTTATTTTTTAAACGTCATCCCATTTCATATTTGACCATTTTTTTAAAATTTGCTATGTTTTTTTACTGCATCAGCAATTTTGTACTTGAAGTATGATAAACAATGATTGATTCTATAGGTTTTAGACATTTTTTGTATTGTTTATTTACTATTCTATTACCCATTTGAAGGCATCAATGATTGGGAGCATATTGGACATTTTTTTGCAGGTTTTAACTATTGAAGGCACACATGTGATTGATTTCAATTATTAATCATGGGATGTAAACAACGTCAGAAGAAGAAACAAAGGAGAGTTATGACTCATGAAGAAATTCAAGCACAAAAAGAGAAAGAGGCTAAACGTCAAAGAGATAGAAGAATGAGGATGCACAAAATTAATAGTAATGAAGCTTCGGGATCCACAAAAATTGAAGAGACAAACATTAAAGATACCATAGGGGATATAATGGATGCAAAAGATACAAATATGAAAGAGGTGAATGCAAGTATGTCGTTGAATGCATCTTGTAGTGATGTTCCAGGTACGTGTTTGAATTCACCTTTGAATGATACTCAACCTATGATTATAGATGATAATATTTGTAGAGAATTATTACTTGCATATTCTAGAGATGAAATTGAATTAATGAGGCCTAATCATATTTTTCAACTTAGAGAATTTGAAAATGAAAATCCACCTATTGTTGTTTAAAATGAAGATCCTTTTGTTGTTGTGAATGAATATGCCCCTAATGTTGTTGAAAATCAAAATCATTGTGTTGACGCAACTGAAAATCCTCCTAATGTTGATGCAAACTTAAATCCTCCTAATGTTTTTTAAAATCAAAATCCTTTTGTTGATGCAAATGAAAATCCTCCCAATGTTGATGCAAATGAAAATCCCCCTAATGTTGATGCAAAGAGAAATGAAATTCCTTTCCTAAATGAAAATGAAAAATACTTTTTACATATTGAAAGT
>MU227806.1:3206248-3238059 GCA_018584345.1 Thuja plicata | reverse complement strand
TTACAAATTGACATCTTTATTACAATTATTTAGGTCTTTGTTTGATTACTATTTATTTTATTGAGGTGTATTTTGTTTATGGGTTGATTTAATAAAGAATATTTTTTTATGCATGATGATAGAGTGCATGAAGGAGGATTATATATTTTTAGTATCTGATTGATAGTGCTTTTATTTTGTTGACTGTGACAATTATAGTTAGTGACAATTTTATTTTGTTTTTCTTGCATTTGTTAGTCCTGTTGCTTAAGTGGAATACACCAAGGAGTACCACATGATTAATGCTTAATATAGTGCATTGTCAAGGTGTTCTCTCAGAACTGTCCATTTCTAGTTCTTGAGAACGGATGGTGATATAAATGTGTTTTGGTAGATGACTGTATTGTTCATGATTCTGTCTCATGTTATATGTATATACTTGTAGCATTTGTTATTATTGTTGCACAAGGATAGTTATGTCTCATGGTAAAGAAATATAAATGGATAGTTCTAAGACAACATGTATGATGATATTGTGAGACTACGCATATGTTGATATTAAAAAGGTTTGAAATAGCTTCTGGATTCGATTGTGTAGATTTTTTTCCCATCAACGTTTCTGATCACACTCTGTGATCCTTCATCAGGATGAAAGAGAAAAATGATTGAAAGAGAAGTCAATCATTTTTCTCTCTTTCAATCATTTTGTTTTCTTTCATCCCGATGATGGATCACAGTGTGTGATCCGAAATGTTGATGCAAAAATTTTGTACATAATTGAATGCAATGAACTATCTCATAAGAAAATCTAAAGTGCACAAACGTGCAAGAATCGACATATGATGATAACAAATGAGGTATCTGATGATTGTTTACTGTTCATGTTTGTAAACAATGAATATTTCTAATGGTGCTCCTTGGTGTATTCCATTTAAAAATAAACTAATTTTAGGTTTTCTATGATGTTTAGTTTGTATATGCAGGATTGACCAGCTAACAGTATAGATAGTAATGGGAAGAATGAGCATGATATGAGATAATTTTTAAATGAGTTTAGGGCATAAGGGCGTAGAGCGTGGATTTCCCTATGTTTTCATATTTAACGATGTGTTTTCACATCACCATTCAGTTCATGGATATTGTTCTTCCCCATCTTCTATCTGATGTTATAGATGTTTCATTGTATTATTTTGTATAAATTCATAATATCAACATAAATGAAACTTTCTCATTTTGTACTAATAGAAAATAGTCATATTGTTATATGAATATTTCTATCTATCACCAATACTAAGTTTGGTTGCTTCAATAGTATAAATGAACAAAAATCTATTTGATGCAGGGGTGATGTCTATGACAGATGTTCCTATGTGTCACTGTGGTGATGGACTGTGCTATGTAATAAGGATGTCACAGACAGACAAAAATCTAAATCGTAAATTTTGAAATTGCAAAAATAAGAAAAAGGTTGTTAATATCACTATATTTAATGTTTACAATTAATAAATATTAATCATTATAGAAATACTAACCTAGATTTATATTGTAGGATGGTGGTGGATGTCGCTACTTTCAGTGGGCTGACGATGCCCCATCTATGTCTACATCATCTGCACCATCTACACATATACCTATTGCAGTTGATGAGTGAAAGTCTTGCAAGGCGCTCGAGACATCTATGGAAAAACTAGAGGCTGCCTATAAAGCCGATGTTAAGTTTCTACGATATTTTGTTTGTTCTCCAATCGCACTACTTTTTTGGGCCATTCAGCAGAAATAGCTATATATATACTGTGATGAGGACTACAAGACTTATTTAATATTGAACAATTCAATGATTATTTATATTTTTATGCAAACACTTGTATGTCTCAATTCCAACTCATCCTTACAATATCATTGTGCATTCCTAATTTTATTTGGTATATAGTCTCGATGTCATATAACTTTACAATCATCATGTCTGTTACCATATCAAATAGAAACAAAATATGATGTATTTGTCATTTGTGAAAGATTGAATATGATATTCTATATATATTTAAAATATAATCTAATAATTAGTAAAAAGAAGATCAACATATATTTTTATGAGCATAAGCATGAAAAAGTTGCAAGCAAGTGAGCTATCCTTTCCAAGTTTTATCCATGAATATAGAAGCACATTTATGATCAGAAGCGCAATTAAAAAAATAAAAAAATAAAAAAATAAAAAAATAGAAAAAATAAATCGCAATATAAATTAAACATTATTAAATAATAATAAAAAATTATAAAGTCTTTGTTGAATTTGAATTCCAATTCAAAATGTAGAACCAAACATAGAACATGGAGTGTGTAATTCCAATTCCAATTCAAAATTGTTGAACCAAACGCAGAAGTTGGAATTTGTCAGTTCCAATTCCAATTTTGAAATTGGAAACCAAACACAGAAGATGGATTGACTAATCCATCTTCCGAGTCAACCAAATGGTCCAAATTATAACCCGAAGATGCAAAACCGAAATTTCAAAATCTGATTTTGTGATAATCAGGTTTTGAGTCAAATTCCAATTCCCCAAACAAACGGGGCCTAAGTGACCCATGTCCTATTCCCCAAGGCTGACTAGTAACTTTCAAGGCAGATAGTAAAAGGTGTTAGAAAATAGGTAACCGCAACAAGGCATGTCGGCTCGACAAGGAGGGTTCTGATAGATGGTCTTTCTGAGGTGTCACTTCAACATAACACCTGGCACATCGGAGACGGTGAGCCACCTTCCCATTTATGAGGCATGTAGCCTTGATCCCTGGGGGATCAGATTTCTTCTTTTCTCCTCCTAGTTCTCTTCTCAAGACTGATTCTTCCACTCTGATTTTCTTGTCTTATTCTTCTAACATGTCAAACCTTTTTTCATCTCGAGGTCTTTTGCAGCGTGGCGCAGGTAGTACTGGCCACCGGAAATAGTATTATATTGTAAAGTGTAAAATGAATTAGGTTAAGTTTTAGGTTAAATCTTGTGTATAAATAATAAGTCCGACCTCATTCCAAGGGTCGACAAAATTGATCATTTTGTAGTCCATAGCTAATAGAAATTTGGTTTTCTTAGTTCTTAGTTGTAGAGCTCAATGCTCCTTAGTTTCTAAGCTTTCAATAGTTAAATGCTCCCTTGGAGCCACCATTGTAACACACACCAGTGCTTCCTGGAGATATGTTAATGAAGAAGGAAGGGTTCTATCAATGAAGTTATTAGCATTCTGATCTCTGGGTTAACGGTATTTTATACTTTATGTTCTTATGTCCTTTGCTCTAATACTTTAAGTAGATTAAAGACCTCCTTTTCCTTAGCTATTGATTAAATATAAGCTGATGGTTCTGTATTTCTTCAATATTTAGTGTAGTGTGTTTGAGCATTGTCGATGTTTTAAATGTTCAATATAACTATAGGTAGATGGAATATTTCTAACTCTGTAGCATCTTTTGAAGCTTATTTGGTTAAGTTAATGAACGCTTTAGGAAACCCCACTTACTTAAATCCCCAAAGAAGACAAGCCAAGATAACTGGCTATCCCCCTGAATAAAATAGTCACATTCCCAACTAAGCTCCTGCATTGTCGAGACCCGACTCTCATGTGCTTGAAGGCCTGGGGAATCTCATTTCCCCAAACCACCTTTAGAGGTGAATTTGGACGGTACCCCGGTACTCGGTGACAACTTACATCTGTTGGCGGACTCGATCACAAAGACCCGTCAACAGAAACTAGTGCTAGAAGGAGGGCATGAACTTGTCCCCCTCTAAGGATTTAGATTTTACACTTCCTGAGGGTTCCCCAATCCATAGTTTTAGGAGCCAAGCCTTCAGTAGAATTGGATCATTTTCACTAGAGAGATTCAAAAGAATCCTTAGATCAGCTCCCAATCCTAGAAGGTTTGTCAAACTCAACCCTCCTGCTTGAAAGAAATAGAACCTAAAAGCCAAGCCAGCCACCATTGTCTAGGGATCTAGCACATCCCAGAATACCCAAGTCCCCCAGACGATCCCAGGAATTAACGCTCAACCTAGTCAAAATCCAACACCCTTGATGGCTACGTATTTTGGAAATATCAAATCCCGGATGGGAAATTTTCTGGGTGCAGCCAATGATCTACCTTCATACCCAGAAAAGATTGGTCCCCGATATGAGCACTTAGGCTCATTAACCAAAGAAGAGCATCTGTAGGCATACAAAGATGCCATGAACCGATACCAGATCCAATATCAATATGTTGTGACCCAAATGTTCCCTCTGTCCCTGGGATAGAATGAACTAAACTGGTACCTTAACCTTCCTACCAACTCCATCAACAGTTGGTAGGACATGGAGGACACCTTCTTGGCTACCTTCCGCATACACGTGGACATAGCATGGTCCAATAGCCAGTTCATTTCTATCAAGAAAGAACCGAATGAGCCCCTTGTAACATTGAACCACTAGTTCCAATGTGCCTTGAAGTGGTGCACGGGCCCCTTCATCCCATCCAAAGATGTAACTATCCAGACCTATCTCAACATGATGGACCCCTTCATTACCACTCTCCTCTGGAGAACTACCGCCCCCGATGACCGTTATACTTTGGTGATGGTTTACAACCTAGCCTTGGAATTTTCCTATGGCCTTAACAAATCCCTAGGTGGGATTGGGCAGAGCATGCCATTCAAAATGATCCACAATGAAACTTCTTATGTTGGGGGATATAACCCCAATCAGGAAATGGGTGCCCCCACAATGGCCATGAATCCCCCACCACTGCCGATAGACCAGCAGGCCCGGTACGTATATCTATCTAAAACCTAGACAACACTGGGTCTAAAATCTTTTCCCTAGAATCAGCCGTAGCAAATACAACAACCATAGACACAACCACCCAGTGTGCCTTTCTTTTAGTCATTCATGGCTAGAGGGTTTCCGCCCTTGACTCTGGTGAATGTTTTCACTTTCCCAGGAAACCAACAACAAAAATCATCACATTGTGATGTGAATACCCAGTTGACTATTGAGGTTGAATCCCTCCAGTGATTGTTGTCTACACTGACTGTGGACATGGGTCAACTGAAGGTGGGGTACTTCACACCCCACAACACCAATTCCCAGAGAGGGAATATTTACTCTGGCCAATGAAACAACAATGTCAAAGGAAGAAATTACAACAATGGGCCCCGACCCAACCAATAACAATGGAACAACAACACTAATACCATAAGTTTGCCTCTGAACCAAAACATCAATCAGGGTGGCACTGGACCGTCCCATTTCACACCAATGGCAGAATTCCAGTCCATGACCAATTGGTGTAGATTTCATGACATAGGCTTCCATAATGAGGTAAACTGTTCCATGCTGGAGAAGGTCATCATGATTTCTCAGCTGGACAGACAAGCAGCTTCTGATCCTACTCCCCCAGAGCCTCCTATACAAGATACCACTCATGGTGCATTCACCTGTGAGACCGTCTTCTTTGGAACAGGAAGAGAAGATGAAGAGGAACCCGAACTACAGTGGTTCTTTGATGAATCTATTCTAGCCTTTGAGGCCAATGCCTTCACCAACCCACGGACTCCCTACAACACTCAGAGCCAGGCTAGTAAAGGACTAGTTTACACGCCCACACCTCCCAAAGACACTCCTCCATAGGACAACATGACTGATCAGTCTGTCCCTCCAAAAGGCCCTGGCTCCAACCAAGCTAAGGACCCAGCCAAGGGAAGCCACTAATTCCTGGGAGGAAGGTTTGACATCATGAAGGCATTATAACAAACCACCACCTCCATGACCTTGATGGAGGTTTTTCTAAACTTTCCTAAGCAGAAGAAGTCTCTTCTAAAGCTCTTAGGAAACCTGAAAGCCGTTAGTCGCCCACCCAAGACTATCTCTTTTGAGGATGCCAACTCGGTTGTCTTCCGGGGAAATACTGAAGATCCTCCCTTCCTACTAGGCATGAACATAAAAGGGAAAAACATACACAATTTCCTAATAGATTCTGGGGCTTCAGGCATCATCATGCCTTTATCCATATGCCAGAAGCTCAAATTCTACCCCACCCCATCCAATGGTGCAGTAATCCAACTAGATAAAACTACTATAAAAATGGTGGGTGAACTGAAGAACGTCCAGATTCAACTCATCCAGGACCCCAAGATAGCCAATATAATTGACATCCAAGTAGTGGACATCCCAGAGACTTACAAGATGTTGCTAAGTCAGAATTGGTCCAAGTCCCTGAACGGATATTTCTGGACCGATATTTCCCACTTATGCCTCCCCTGGGAAGGAGAATCTAACCAAATCCGGGTAGAAAGTGAGCCCCGGATGAAACAAGCCCTCACCAAAGTCAGGAGGGTAAATGAGGCCCTCTTCTCTGAAACTTCCCCTGAGATGTACCAATCCCTTGAGATCTTGAGATTTGATTTCACCCTCGGGGAGGATCATATAGTTCTACAGAGAACCCAGAACTTGGAAGAAAAATTGAGGGTTGAGGTTAACTCTCAGGGTGCCGCAATGACCCCTACCACACTCTTGTCTAACACTTGGTGCTGGGTGCACTACCATAAACACTCGGAGCTAGAGTGTGAGCCTTGCCTCACCATTTCTATCTGGCACATAGATTCCCTCCAAAGAAAAGAACATACAGCTGATTCCTCGGAACCCAGTGCTCCTACTGGCAATGCCTCTTCGACAATATTTGTCCAGGAATCCCAACTAGAAATCTCTCTAGAGGTAAACCTCACCCACGTACCATCAGTGTCGGAGAAAAATCCTCCCAAAAATAATCCAAAGACCACTTCGTCTTCCTAGCCCCAGATAACAAACAATGACTTGTGGACCCTTAAGTTCAACAGGTCCCGATCTAAGCAAGGCTGTGGGGCTAGAGTGGAATTAATCAACCCACAGGGGAAATCCTTCCTCATGTCTTACAAGCTGCAATTCAACTGCATGAATAACATCACAGAGTATGAGGCTTTGGTCCTTGGACTCCTATTTGTGCTAAGGAAAGGAATCACTCACCTACGGGCCCTAGGTGATTTAGAGTTGATTGTTAAACAAGTCCAGAGTCAATACACCTGTCATGATAAAAGGCTAGCTGCATACCACAACTGGGCATGGAGCCTTATTGAATATTTTGATGCCTTTAGCATTGATCTTTTTCCCCAGAGATGTAACTATGTCCCGGACGCCCTTGTCGTTTCTGCTAGCACACTTGAGCTGATGGCCAGCTCGCGACTCCAGAGATTTTCTATTGAGATGATCCCCACCCCGTCTATTCCAAACAATGCCACCCATTTTTAGGTCTTTGAGGACGATCGACATATCTTTTCCTTCATGGCCAATGTTAGTGTCTTTGAAGATCAGATACTGGAAGAAAGAGATCACAATGATACTGGACAGGGTGATGAAGATGAAAGGATCATGGACTTACCAAAAAACACCATCCCTAAGGGGATGGTCTCACTTGAACAAACCTTTGAATCAGACCCTCGGGGTGGGGAAAAGATATCATCCTCCTCTGAGGGAGGAAAATTTGAGAAAGTGAACATTGACCAGCCTGATGAAGAGAAAATGATACACATTGGCACCTCCTTCTCCCTTGAGGAGAAGGAGGAGATTCTCATATTTCTCTGAGAATACATAGATGTGATTACATGGGGGTATAAAGACTTGAAAACCTATGATACATCCATCATGACTCATACTATCCCACTCAAACCTGATGCTAAGCCTTTCTAGAAAAAGAAACTTCCGGTCAACCCACTTATCGAGCATTTGATTTATCAAGAGGTCCAAAAGCTACTCTCAGCCTAGATAATCTTTCCAATCTGGCATACTAGGTTGGTCGCCAACCTTGTCCCTATAAGGAAGAAAAGTGGAAAGATTTGGCTTTGTGTGGATTTTCAAAATTTGAACAAGGCCTCTAAGAAAGATAATCATTGTCTCCCCTCATTGGATGAGGTATTACAAATTGTGAATGGATCATAAATGATGTATTTCTTGGATGGGTACTTCAAGTATAACCAAGTTATGGTTAAGTATGAGGATAGAGACAAAACTGTGTTTACTACTAAGTGGGGAACGTTTTCCTATCGAAGGATGCCCTTTGGTCTGATCAACGTAGGGGCTACATTTCAAAAGGCTATGGACATTGCATTTGAGAGCCTTGTGAACCAGTGCATAATCATCTACATGGATGATTTGACCATCTTTTCTTTGGACAGGCATGATCATTCCGTCCACCTCACCCAGATTTATGAGAGATGTCGCTGGTATGGAATATCCCTCAACCCCAAGAAATTCATATTCAGGGTCACTAAAGGGAAGTTTCTTGGGCATATTGTCTCTGAGAAGGGTATATCCATCGACCCTGAAAGAGTTGAAGCCCTGCTAAACTTACAAATGCCTGGCAGCAAGAAGGAAATGAGGTCTTTCTTTGGAAAGATCAACTTTGTCTAGCAGTTCATCACTAGACTCACTAAGATCGTAAAGCCACTCAATAAGATGATGAAGAAAGATACCAAAATTGAGTGGAGCCCTGAAGCAAAGTGGGCGTTCACCTAGATTAAAAAAACAATAATAGAGGCACCAGTTCTGGCTAGTCTAGACTATTCCCTCCCCTTCTACATATATTTCTTTGCTTCGCTGCATTCTATTGCGGCAATGTTGACCCAAAAGGTCGAAGGGGAAGAATGACCAATAGCTTTCATGAGCTCCCCCTTTAAGAATGTCAAAGTCTGGTATTCACCTTTGGAAAAATAGGCCTTTTCTCTTGTTCACGTCGTGAAGAAATTTTGGGATTATATTCTCTAGAGCAAAGTGCATGCTATCATCCTGGATCAGGCAGTGAAATCTCTGTTGATGCAGAGTGAGTTGGATGAGAGACGAGGGAAATGGATGGCGATCCTCTAGGAATATGATTTGGAAATGCAACCCATGAATATAGTCCAAGGCCAGGGGCTATGTAGAGTGATGATAGAAGAGACTCCCCACATTGAATGTCAGACGTATACAGTGGAATCCATCACTTGAGACCCATGGTACACAGACGTGGTGTGCTTTTTGTTGAATAAAAGATGCCTAGAGTGATTGCCTCTAAAAAAACATTGCACCCTATAGTTGAAAAGTGCACACTTCATGATAAAAAATGCTATGCTTTTTCGCAAAAATTATGAGGGAGTGTACCTCCGGTGCATCGATAGGGTTCAAGCTGGAAGGATAATTGAGGAATTCCATGGGTAGTTTGGAACTAGGCATGGCTCAACTGATGCCACTACCCATCAGATTCTCTGGGCTAGATACTATTGGCCCTGTATCTTTAAAGATGTCTACACTCACATCAGGAAGTGCCATACTTGCCAAACTGGGACACATCGTGAGCGGAAGCCGATCATGCCTTTGTAGCCAGTCTTCAAAGCTAGACCCTTTTCTCAATGGGCATTTGAATTTATTGGGGAAATCAAACCTAACTCATCTGCCAACCACTGGTACATTCTAACTACTACCAATTACTACACTCGGTGGTCTAAAGCAATACCTTGTAAAAACAACACGGCAGATGTGGTCATAAAATTCCTAGAAGAAAACATTGTCACAAGATTCAGAATACCCTTTGCTATAGTATGTGACAATGGTCTGAAATTTTCTTTAGCACAATTACTTGAATGGACGTATGACCAGAAGATCACTCTGAAGTTTTCTAGTAATTATTACCCCTAGAGGAACGATGTTGCTGAATCTACCAACAAAAATTTGCTTGAAGTGATCAAACACCTGTTAGAGCAGAATCCCTGGGACTGGCACCAAAAGTTGAGGTTCACCCTATGGGAGGATCGTATTTGAATTAAGGCAGCCCTAGGGACATCCCCATTCCATCTGGTCTATGGCTAGAACCCAGTATTCCCCATTAACCTACAAATCCTAGTTTTACAGTTTATGCAGGAATTTAGCAACCGGGACAACATCATGGAGGTTTGGCTCCTAAATCTGGTGTGAATGGAAGAAAAAAGAGACACAGCCCTTGAACATTTTGCGTGTCACCAAGTAGTAGTGAAATGATGGTTTGACCAAAGAGCCTAGTACAAAGCCTTTCAGATTTCAGACTTGGTCCTCTTGTGGGATATGGCCCGGGAAAAGAAAGGAAAGCACACCAAATTCCAACGGCTCTGGCTCGGACCATACTTGATCTTAGAGATCTATGGGGAAAATACCTATCACCTCGGTACCATGACCAGAGAAGCCAATCCATTTCCCATCAATGGACAGTTTCTTAAACATTATTTCAAATGAGGTAAGTTTGTCTAGAGTTGTACTATATGTAAATCTTCTCGCTTGTAAATATTTCCTTCCCGGTGCTTTGTTTGGGGTGCCTTGTCTTGTAAATAGTTCTTTTGGCTGTCCTTTGGGACCACCCCTTTTATTTTTTATTTTTTTTTGGCTTCATTCTTTCTTTTTCAGGTTTCCAGTGTTTTTCTCCCCCTTTTGTAGGCCGGTATGCTTCGCATAACATCTAGTCTCCGAAATGATACCTTTGGCATTATGACGAATTTGGAATCTATTGTTAGCATGGTAGAATCAGTTTGCGCTCTGGAGTTATTTTGTAAGTTTGGTAAAAAGCTATGGGTAATCTTCATCGGGCTCATCCCCAGAAGTTTGGAAATCAGTTAAATAAATATCAAAAGGAACAAGTAATCGGACACACCGAGAGTAGATCGGTCTCACTAATTTATTGGCCCAAGTCTAAAAACTTTTAAAATTCTTCCCAGGTCTGGAGTTTCTCTTCCCTATTTAGAAAATTGAAGTGGGTGGAAGGGTGAAAGAAGTACCATTGTTAAAATTAACTAAGCTTAAGCTTAATGGTGAAAGGAGTACTACCCTCCCATCCAGAAAAGAAAAAAATAACAAGGAGAGAAAAGATGGGATGAAAACTCAGGTATTTTGGGGAAATGAGAAAATTTGACAACTTTGGATTGTTATATTAAGTGCCTCTTCTCTACTTCTCCTAGAGGTCATCGGCTTGATTTTCTTTCAAAGCACACACTTCACAACTGACAAAAGACCAAGGATTGAATCATGTATGGGCTAGATTTTTCTCAAGGGCTTCCCACCTTACAAAGAGAATGCTCCAAGCCACAATTGATTCCGATTTTGCTAACTAGAGATTCCACGGTTCTCAAATGTGCTAAGGCATTTGTCCCAGATAGTCTCCATTTTTTATGCCCTACATACCCGTCCCTACATTTTGTGTGTAAAATGTTGGGTCCCCTTTTTCGCTTTTGGCTCTTGCCTTGTTTTCCTTGTCTTCTTTGTTTTCCTTGTTTTCTTCTTCAGGATTTTCCCTCTCGTGGGGTTTGTTTCTTTCCGATTCTATCTTTTGTGTCTCTGGGACCTTGTCCCATAGTTTTTTTTTCTTTCCAAAGCCAAATTTTGGACACTGGGATTCTCCGCCATGATGTCTTCTCCTTGCAAGAAGGTATGGTGGCATGGAATCCCCAGGCTCAGAGTCTGGAGGTTCCCCTATTCTAGAGTTTGTGAAGGAAGAGGTAACTTTCTTTTACCTTGTGTATAAATAGAAATTACATGCCACTTTTATAGATACCATGATTAAAAAACACTTGTGCATTCAAAGCGATTCTTAGGTGACTAAATTGTGAATAAGCTGCAAATTACTCTGTGATTAGTGGGTTATTACCAGTTGATTTGAGGTACCTATTCGTGGGAATTTAAAAGGTAGAAATTTTTATAGGGGTGCTTTTGGTGTGCTCTTTCCCTGCTCTTCCTCATACTTCTATGTATGTTCTCTGGTTCCTACCTTCGTTCTTTCTAGTTTTGTTTCCACTTTGTTCTTTCTGGTTTTGCGGTTTCTGTTTTGTGTTTCACTTTTGGTTTGCCTCCCGTTGGTGAGATGGCTCTGCCAGTGGGTTTCCTAACCTCTATGTAGTTTTGAGCTAGTGTTAATAATGTATATTGCCTCAGGATAGTTCATGTATATATGTAAATTTTGTTTAAACCTGTAAAAAGATTGTAAATTCTGTGTAGTTTGTATATATTTGTTTCAGCCTTCGGCCCTCTATTTCTTTAAGTACATATCTTATGTATATCCTTCCAGTCTTGGGTCAAGCTCACCATGCTTTTTGTTTTTGTTTTCCCAATTCGTGAGCTCACCCGCATGACGGAATACCACCTAGTTGGAACTCGGCTCTTGGCTGGTTTTCACCATGGCAGTTTCCTTTCTCCGTCATCGAGTTAGCCTTTATGGAACATTTATTTCCCATGTGTGCATTTAAGATCTACCAAGTGGCTCTCATCTCTCACATGTTTGGATAGATGGCGACATCATCACCATAATGCCTATTTATTACATGAAAATGTGACACCCACGTAAGCATGAAAACTCATCTTCCGGTCATGTCTCCCAATAGTTTGTATTTCAGACTCTAGGCCATACGTCCTCAATAAGCCCATATCTTACTCCCATCAAACATGCTAATATCCCCAAGCCCAAATGGTGATTAAATCTCTGAGTCTACGTTATATGCATGTCTTTTCCAGATTTTGACTCAAACTAACTTTTCAGGTAAAGCATACAAGGAGTGGTGGTAAGTTCTTCAAAACCTGGAGTAATATTTTATCTTATAAAAATTATAATGGTCACCTTACCTTTTAGGTTCCAACATTATACTTTCACTATGTCAGAAGCATCTGCATCCTCTCCGCTCGGGAGTCCAGATCTCCCCACCACAACAGTCACCACGGAAGTTGTTAGGTCCAAGATTGAGAGGGCCTTGGAAAAACTTCCCCTCAACATGAAATACTTGAAGGACAATACTATTACAGGATCAAAGATCAAGTCCAAAGTTCAATTGATTACCAACACTGGCATTAGAATGTGGTCAGAAATGCAAGCCCTGGTCAAAATGATGTTCATCCAATGAACGGTCGAGGACCAGTTGGCAACAAACATTGGAATTCTAGGATTCTAAAGGCTTCTTGCTTCATATGTTCAGTGCAAGCCCCAAAATGCATCCTCACCCTCGTGGTACACTACAATTCCTCTATCTGGGCCTTCATGCTTGTCGCCCCGGTCCCGACCGGATATCCCATGCCCATAGTGTCCCTAGACACCGCAACTTCTTGGGTAGGTTTGGGGATCCCTTAGTTTGACAATGTAGTTGTCGTCACCCAATCTGATGCTTTGGGGTAATTTTAGCAGCTGGAACTCATGGCCCAGCAATATTTGAACAATAATTGTCTCAAGACCCCAAAGAAGGACTCTAAAAGAATGAAGCTAGAGATCCCTCAATCTGAATTTAAGGAAAGTATCCAAATGGGGATCATAGCATTATGTCAAATCTTTGGGCAACCCCATGCCCAGGAATTCTCAGGGTGGATGTATTTCTTCCTATTGGGCATCTCTAGTGATGAACAATATTTTGATTAGGCCGCCATTATTTCCAACCATGTGGACTCTTAGTTCCTTCTGGTGGCCCAAACCTCCAAATTTTATATGAAGTCCTATGTTCTTTGGGCCCTAGCACAACAATGTCCCATCATGAATAGGCTGCTCACATCAGGTGTACTTGGGGTCGACCTGGGTCAAAAGGTTCCCTGGGATTATTTCCCCCAAATCTAATAGGAGGCTAGTTTCCTTAGCCAAGTGAATGATGCCTTTGTCTATTACAATCTTCTCATGCCTACCTAGGACGTTGGGTACCGCCTCTCAAAGGAGGCCATGGATTTGGTTAGAAGTTATGGCCACTATTATATCCAGTTCCAGTAGCATACTTACATTTAGGTAACTGGCTTCTCTGGGAAACCCTATTTGTTTCCCAAACACTGTGGGAACAAAATAATTCTTTTGGAATATTGCCGACAGATGCTACAGTTGTACACCTTGTACACTGTAAAGAAGGTGGTCAATGTTCCATTCACAATCACTTGTGGGAATTACTCATGTAGTCTGGTCATAGCCAAGGAGGCAGAAAATGAGCTTAAAAGCTTGGGCTTAATATACTTCTATCTGGCCCGAAAAAACTTTGATCTACTAGGCAAGATTGCAACGACACTTTCCCGGGCATTAGAGCCCCATATTTTACACATGGAGGACTTTTGGGAAGATTTCTAGGATGATGTTGAAGTCTAAAGCTGGCATTTTGTCTGGATGACAATGGGGATGATGCAGAGACTGAAGCTTCATAAATTCCTAGATGACTTCTCAAACATCGAGTCCACAATAGGCCCTCAATACAAAGAAAAGGGATTCAACAAGATGGCTCTCCCTTCAATAGATTGGAATTCCCAAGAGGGGCCAACCATTGAAGATATGACTCATGACGTGGTCGAGTGTAGCCACACCTATTTCAAGAAGGAATGCCCGGGGAGCACATGTAGAGTTGGCCTGACAGTGCGAGGCTCAACTTTTGGTGCCAAAACCACTTCACAAGGAGAGGATAGAGGAAAAAGAATCATGGGGAACCCATCACAAACCCCATCTATGGTTCCAATAAAAGAAAAAATGCAATAAATGATGGCGGTCTCCCAGTAGATGAAGGATAAACTGATCACAGAGTTAGCCACCCTAGTACTCATGACCGGACCCGTTCGTCCTCCCTCTTCCCCTTTGCTGGAAGCATTGATGGTCTGGGTGACAGGGATGGGAGTTGAAGAGGAGTAGGCAGCTATATTGGATGCAGGGCCCCCTTTGGTAACCAAGAGAAAGAAAAAGAAAACTAACTCTCAACCAAGGGCGGAGGCAGAACTTGGGATGCCAAGCATCCAAGAAGTACAAATTGTTTCTTCTGACTCCCCAGAGTTAGATAAAGAGCCTAAGGATATCTCAAAGAACTCCCCTCCCCATGACACATTCGATGATTTATTTACAACTAACAAATTTGGGAACTTGCATGGGGATATCTTGAAGGTAGTGGAAGAGATCGCTGCACAAGATGAACTGCCAGAGCAGGAGCCTGCGCAAGAGTAGGGAGCCTGAGAAAAAGAAGAAAAAGAATAGGAATAAGTGGATATCTCCAATTTCCTAGAGATACAGGTTATAGGGACTGAGGAGGACATGCATAAATAGGATGAGCAAATGACATCGGTTGGGGAAACTAGACCCACAGGAGCAATCATGACCCCAACTACCGTGCTCCAAATGCCACTTCCAAAGGTAACATTTGGGGAGGTGATCAAAGTGGCCCAAATGTTGAATCTTGGTCTAATGCCTCCCCCACCTCTAGAGAATATACCAATTGAAGAGAGAATCCCAGTGACAGAGGCTAATGAAAAACAACAGCAGGATAAGGAGAGGAACCCCGGGGAAGTAAATGATGATCCTAACATTTTCAAGGATACAGACACTGGGGCAATAGATACAAGCACCACCAGAGTAAGTATCATCGGTGAACCCAAAGATATAGGGAAAGAGTCAGAAGCAGCTCAAGCTGTCGAAGGGGCACAACAAGACCCCGGGGAGAAATCACAAGAACAGACTCTAGCTGTAAATCCACCCTTACCTCCATAATGGTTGGTGGTGTCTTGCAAGAGAAATGCCCTGGCGAAGACCCCTAAGGCCCATCTCTCCTTAGCTGAGATGATGGTGCAAATGCAAAACCCTCCCAAGACTAAGAAATCCTGGATAGTCCATACTCTTTAGACTGGGCCGGGTGGAGAAATAGTTGCGGTAATTGCGACACCTTCCCCAGATGTAGACAAAGCAACAGCTAAGGCCGATGAGTAATCGATCACTAAGGTATCATTGGGGAAGAGGGGGAAATAGGGTGAACTTGACCTGTTGAAGGAAGCAACCAATGCAGTGGAGGCTCATTATGAAAAGGAGGCCCATAAATTCAGGGAAGAAAAGGAAAAGAATGCAAATCTTGTAGGGTTGCTGATGGAGCTTATGCAACCTCTTACTACCATTCCTCTGGGTGCTTCCACATCTAAAGCACCGCTCCCTTAGAGTGACATAGATTCACTAAGGTGATGAAAAGAAAAGTCCAGACAGTTGATGAGTGGGTCACAAAACAAGTGGGAAATGTCTGGCATTTTATAACATCCACACTCCTAGACTTGTATGTGGCAAAGAATATTCTACATCGGGCTGAAAATACTATCTCCATCTGGGAGGGAGAAATAGAAAACTATGAAGCATGGAAGGCCGAGATGGAAGAGCTCATCGGCATCAGAGAAGAAATTATCTCCGAAGCCAAAATTCTAGGAGTGGAGTCTTTTGACTTTGTCTGGACCCAACACTCCATACTTAACCTCACATTGGGGATAATCAAGCAACTGGTAGGGTCTATGGGTGACAAAGTCCAAGAAGTGTAATATTGTTTCAATTTGTACAAGTCAATCATTTTGAAGGTCTCTGGAGTTGATCCCTTCAGCACTGAAACATGCACTCTAGAGGAATATGTCCTTGGAAAGTTTGACGAGCTAATGGAGTCTTGCTATGGATCCCTGAAGGGAGTGGATGGAGAAAAATGGCAAGGCCCACTTGCATGGTGCTTCAAAGCCATGATGGAACCAAGATGGTCATGAAATTTAAGGAAAATGTTCTAGATTTGGAAGAGCAAGTGGAGGCTGCCAAATACTGATGGGTTAGCCTTAAAGACATAGATGAAGATGGAATTGCCCAACTCCTACAGACCTTCAATGATACCAAGGAGAAATAAATTTGTCCAGACTCCAGAGATGATTGTCAAGAGATGTATTTTTGTATTCATTCATTCTTTTGGAATGCAAGTCCCCAGAACCTGAAATTATGGATCCCACATTTTTGTATTCTTTAAGTGACCCGTGTCCTAGTCCCCAAGGCCGACTGATCACTTTCAACGCAGACAGTACAAGGTGTCAGAAAATAGGTAACCACAACAAGGCATATCAGCTTGACAAGGATGGTTTTGATAGATGGTCTTCCCGAGGCTCCGCTTCAATGTAACACCTAGAACATCAGAGATAGTGAGCTGCCTTCCCCTTTATGAGGCATGTAGCCTCGATCCTTGGGGGATCATATTTCTTCTTTTCTCCTCCTGGTTCTCTTCTCGAGACCAGTTCTTACACTTCGCTTTTCTTGTCTTATTCTTCTGACATCTCAGACCTTTTTTTCATCTCGAAGTCTTTTGTATCATGGTGCAGGTAGTACCAGCCACTGAAAATAGTATTATATTGTAAAGTGTAAAATAAATTAGGTTAAGTTTTAGGTCAAATCTTGTGTATAAATAATAAGTCCAACCTCATTCCAAGGGTCGGAAAAATTGATGATTTTACAGTCCATAGCTAATAGCAATTTGGTTTTCTCAATTCTTAGTTGCAGAGCTCAATTCTCCCTAGTTTCTAATCTTTCAGTAGTTAAATGCTCCCCTGGAGCCACCATTGTAACACGCACCAGTGCTTGCTGGAGATATGTTAATGAAAAAGGAAGGGTTCTATCAAGGAAGTTGTTAACATTCTGATCTCTAGCTTAACAGTATTTTATGCTTTATGTTCTTATGTCCTTTTCTCTAATACTTTAAGTAGATTAACGACCTCCTTTTCCTTCTCTATTGATTAAATATGAGCTGATGGTTCTGTATTTCTTCAGTATTTAGTGTAGTATGTTAGAGCATTGTCAATGTTTTGAATGTTCAGTATAACTATAGGTAGATGGAATATTTCTAACTCTACAGTACCTTTTGAAATTTATTTGGTTAAGTTAATGAATGCTTGTAGGAAACCCCACTTACTTAAATCCCCAGAGAAGACAAGCCAATATAACCAGCTATCCCCCCAAATAAAATAGTCACATTCCCAACTAAGCTCCCCCACTTTTGAGACCTGACTCTCACATGCTTGAAGGCCTGGGGAATCTCATTTCCCAAGACCACCTTTATAGGCGAAGTTGATTGGTACCCTGATACCCGATGACAAATTACATCTATTGGCAGACCCGGTCACAAAGACCCGTCAACACATCGCACATGCATCCATCTACATCATGTATATCTAGTACATTTGCATAAATTAGGGACATCACATTAATAATTAACATCACTGCATTAATGCATGATAATAATTACATATACATTAACAATCTAAACAATACATCCATCTAAACATCCATACATAATCATCTAAGAACCATCGCACATGCATCCATCTACATTATGTATATCTAGTACATTTGCATATCCATCTAAATCATGTATATCTAGTACATTTGCATATTAGGGACATTACATTAACATCATTTTATAAGGGGTCCAAATTGATCCTAAGTGTTCATAAATAGGTCGTAGAAACCCTTAGAGTTTGTAATAGGTTGTGGGGCTGACTAGTTAATGTTAAGGGGTCTTAATGGGTATTGTAAGAAACTTAAGTCCTTAATGGTGGGTATTATGACCCCTTATTGTACGTAATAGGTCCTAAGGGATTTTAATGCATCTAAAGGGGTATTAAGGGTGGTAGGACCCATTCATAAGACTAAGGGGTCATAATAGGAGCTAAGTGGTGTGAATTGATCGTGAGGGGTCATAATAGCTCGTATGATACCTTTGGATTCCTTATGCTTCCTAGGGGATGTTAAGGGGTGGGAGGATCCATTCATAGGTAATAAGGGGTATAATGGATCATATGACCCATTAAGACCCATTAAGATACATAATAGTACCTAAGGGGTCCAAATTGATCCTAAGTGTTCATGAATAGGTCGTAGAAACTGTTAGGATATGTAATAGGTTGTGGGGCTGACTAGTTAATGTTAAGGGGTCTTAATGGGTATTGTAAGAAACTTGAAGTCCTTTAAGGTGGGTCTTATGACCCATTAGGGTATGTAATAGGTCCTAAGGGATTTTAATGCATCTAAAGGGGTCTTAGGGGTGGTAGGACCCATTCATAAGACTAAGGGGTCATAATAGGAGCTAAGTGGTGTGAATTGATCCTAAGGGGTCATAATAGCTTGTATGACACCTTTGGGAACCTTATGCTTCCTAGGGGCTCTTAAGGGGTGGGAGGACCCTTTCATAGGTACTAAGGGGTCATAATTGATCATACAACCAATTAAGACCCATTAAGATACATAATAGGGCCTAAGGGGTCCAAATTGATCCTAAGTGCTCATGAATAGGTCGTACAAACCCTTAGGGTTTGTAATAGGTTGTGAGGCTAACTAGTTAATGTTAAGGGGTCTTTATGGGTATTGTAAGAAACTTGAAGTCCTTAATGGTGGGTCTTATGACCCCTTAGGGTACGTAATAGGTCCTAAGGGATTTTAATGCATCTAAAGGGGTCCTAGCGGTGGTAGGACCCATTCATAAGACTAAGGAGTCATAATAGGAGATAAAGTGGTGTGAATTGATCCTAAGGGGTCATAATAGATCGTATGATACCTTTGGGTTACTTATTCTTCCCAGGGGGTCTTAAGGGGTGGGAGGACCCATTCATAGGTACTAAGGGGTCATAATATTGGATCATACGACCCATTAAGATACATAATAGGGTCTAAGGAATCCAAATTGATCCTAAAAGGTCATAAATAGGTTGTATAAACCCTTAGGGTTTGTAATAGGTTGTGGGATTGACTAGTTAATCTTAATGGGTCATAAATAAATGTGTAGTCCTTAATGGGTCTTATGACCCCTTATGGTATGTAATAGGTCCTAAGGGCTTTTAATGTGGCCAAAGTGCTCTTAAGGGGTGGTAGGACTCATTCATAAGTACTAAGGGGTCATGATAGATCCTGCGACCCCTTAAGACCCATTAATATACATACTAGGGCTACAATCTAGAGTCTCTAGGATGTAAATATTTTGTCTTAAGATCTAGTGGAACTGTTTTAATGCAGATTACCTATTGTTTCTACCAAACATCTTAACTAGGGTTTCTATTATGTGTTAAAAATTTAAGGTTATAATTACAAGTTATGTGTTTCAGGTATGTGGTGTAGGTTTCTCATTTGTTTTAATTTTCTATTGTACATGTGTGGTTTATACATTTTTTAGAAAAAATACAAACAAAATTACATCTATATATATACTAAATACAAGAAAAAATTAAATTCATTTATTCAACTAATTTTAACATTTATGTATAATAATTTACAAAATAAATTTGACATACATATATTTTTCATAATAAAAATAACAATAAATACTATTAAAAAAATAAAAACAATAATTAAATTAAAATATTAAAAAAAGACCTACGTGAAGGTGGTATAGACGGGGAGAAAAGAGGTGCAAGTGGTGTAGACGGAAAGACAAGAGGTGCAGCTCTGAAGGGAAAAAACAACAAATTTTATTAGAAAAATAGTTAAAAATAGTAAATGATACTAAAAAATTAAAAAAAATGACGATAAAAGTTTTTTTAAAAATTTAAAATGGCATCATCGGAAGGGATTTATTCTAAAACAAAATGGGGTAGAGCTCTAGAGAAGGATTGTGTTGGGTGAAAATGACAATAATAGTTCTAAAATAAAATTTTTAGTTTTCGAAACAGGGTCACGTTTGAAATGTCACCCCATTCTGAAACAGGGTAGCGTTTCAAACGTCACCCCATTTCAAGTGAAACCCTGTTTAGCCTTGAGACCCCTTCTCCTATGGGGTGCTGATTTGAATTATGGCTCAAGATCCCAAAGTGGAACGTTACCCCACTTTTTGAAAATGTCACCCCGTTTCCTAAAGTACGATTTCAGGAAAATGACTAAGTTAAAAAGTTATGCCTCAAGTGGACTCATCTTCTTTCTTGCACCCAACTTAATCTTAATTCTTCCCTTCCCAACAATTTGATAGAGTTCATTATCTCCCAAATAAACTGTCCCAAAATCACCTTGGATATAATCAATAAAATAACTCCTATGGGGTGTACAATGAAAAGAAGCCCCTGAATCTAGAACCCATGAATAATCAACATTCTCAAGGGAAAGAATCAAAATATCATCTTCAGATTTATTACTTACCACATTTTTGTCCTTATTGTCTTCTTGTTTGTCTCCTTCTTTATTAAACAAACACAAGCAATCTTTCTTCTTATGACCTGGTTTTCCACAGTACCAACAGTCGCTAGGTCCTCTTTATTGAGACCTCTTTCCCTTTGACTTCCCTCATGATTTCCCATGATTTCTAGAGTTGTTTCCTCTATCTCTTATTCTACCTCTACTTTTAGCATTCAAAACACTACCTGATGTAGATCCACCTAAGTTTTTTCTATGAATTTCCTTGCTCAGAATAACACCCACAACATCATCAAATTTTAGGGTGTTTGAATTTGAAACAAAGTTACTAACAACCATTATCAATCTACTCTAGCTTTGTAGAAAAGAACACAGAATCAAAAGAGCCCTAATTTCTTCATCAAAATTTATACTCACAGAAGATAATTGACTAGTAATTATATTAAACTCATTTAAATGATTAGTCACTGACCCACCTTCTACCATCTTCATATTAAATAAACACTTCATAAGAAATACCTTATTCGAAGTGAAAGGTTTTTCATACAACTCTGGTAGGGTTTCCATCAACTCTTTAGTTGTCTTTTCTTTGGTAATAGTAAATGCCATTGATTGTGTCATGCATAAGCAAATGCTACCCAATGCCTTTCTATCTAGAATATCTCAATCCTCCTGAGACATAACTGCATCTTTCTTGCTCACTCCTCCCAATGGTTGCCATAAATCCTTCTGATAGAGATAATCTTCCATCTACATTTTCCATAACTGAAATTTTTGTCCATTAAACTACTCAACCTTCAACCTACCCTCATCTTCCATTACTCCCACTCAACCGTAAGACTCCCACTAAACCGTGAGATCTTCCTACAGAGGATAACTAAAGACAACCTTTCTCTGATACCACTTGTTAGGATTAACAAGACAAAAATAATAATTACATGTAGAAATATAACCAATATTAGATATTAGTAAACCAAATAGAAGAGAACACAAGACACAAAGATTTAACGTGGTTCACCCAATCCCTGGGCTACATCCACCAAACAACAAATTCCACTCTTATTATTATCCAGTGATTAAAATCATATCGCAATGCGCAAATCTCTCACAGCTCAATACCGCCATAAAACATACAACATAATTAAAAACCCTAACCCTAAGTTAATTTATACAATCTTTATGCCGCTTTAGGGTTAGAACAAGTCAGCCCAAAAACTACAGAAAGGTAAAAAACTTTCCTGGATAGTACTTTCTTGATCAGTCACCACAATATAACACACTATGCTCATACGACATACGATATCTTGTTCCAGGTCCGTTAAGTGTACGACTTTAGGGCTCAAAATCTTCCTTACTACTCTCAACCTGGTTCTTCACCTTGCATAATGAGTTCCATTTAATTTCGTAGAAGGTCCTTAATTGGCCCTTTTTAGGGTTAGGTTTTTAACACCATGTGTAATTTTAATAAAAAAAACTAATGTCTTTACTTAGTCATGAAGTTTCTATTTTCTCCTTCCATTGATTTTTCTTATTTCTTTTATTATGCCCTCCAACATTAGTCTTTTTTTTAATCGGTACCTCCAACATTAGTCTTTTAATTATAACTTTTTCTCTTTTTATTTTTCTGACCCTTTTACCTTTTATTCCAAACTTCATAACCTTCGTCCTTTTAATTTTGCTCAATTTTAAAGATGACATACCTTTTCTTTGTGTTTGTGATCTTTTGTCTCCATGTTTTGCCTTGGTATGTTTCCCTTTAAATTTTTAAAAGTACTTTTTTGGCATCTTCATTTTCTTTTTCCTTTCCTCCTCTTTTTCTCAGACTCTTTGCTTCTTCTGAAGCTTGTTGTTCTCCTCGCCTTTTCCCCTCTTTATGCATTTTTCTTCATTATATCGGACGTTAACCTCAGAAGCATTTTGCCACATGCAAGTGCCCGAGGGTGTTTTGTAGCATTCATTTTATAAACAAGTTCCAAGGTACTCCAAGTCAAATATTTTATTCACTAAAGGCGTGTGTCCCACCACTTTATAGCTTCCATCAATGTATCTATCTTTGTACTTTTCGTACCATGTAACTTCTTCTCCACTCACCATCGGCGGTCCCGCTAGATTTGGTATCACTCTCCATAATAGATTTGGGGTAGGGCGGTATGAGGATTTTTGTCCTTCCGGGGCACACTTTTGGATGAGTTGATCCACATACCCATCTCCTCCTGAGATAAATAGATCATCTATTTTATTACCATCTTCAGGCATGGTCCGAGAGTGGCACTATACTCCTCTAAGTCAATATATTCCTCCAATACCACACCCTTGGTTACTTTCTCCTTTTTGCATTGTTCTTCAGCCTCCTCATCAATGTCATAGGCCACAAAACCTTCTCTTCTCCCTTTGTAGAGCATCTTCGATCTCTAATATTTGTTTATTCTCATCCATAGAGCTGGAGGTCTGAATAGTACCTTTGTGAGGTTCTTCTACACTTCGGGCACTGCAATACCCTCCACATGCTTCCTTGCAAGTCATTCCTCGGGAGCCATCCTTGACTTGGCCCAATCTAGGTCTCACCTATATGGCTCTTTCCTTATTATTGGATCTTTCTCAATCTCCAAATCTTCATCAATCGTCCAATCTCGCTTAGTAGTATATCCCATCATGTTGATTGCTAAAGATTGTACATTCCTCTCTTGGTATATTTTCAACTTGGACTTCTTTACCGATTCCTTAATCGGTTTGTCATCCAGAGTGGTAAGTTTTATAGCTCCATTGTTTACCACCTCTCTTACTTTATAGGGCCCAAGCCAACTCACTTTGAAGTTGTTAGGGTTAATTTCGTTATGACTATATATTTCAAAACTAAGTGTCTTGGTCAGAAGTTCCTTCATGAAAAAATTTTCTCTATTGTTGAGCTAGCTTAGTAGCACATTGTGTTGTCATTCATTGTTCATCCAACTTCAATAAGTTAAACAATAATTCTTTTAAACTGTTTATATCTCCTACTGGGTTTTCTACTGCCATTCTCAGACTTGGTACAATGTATTCCGCAGGTACCACATCCTCCTTCCCATACATGAGTTGGAAGGGTGTGCTCCCTATTGTCATGTTATAGGTGGTCTGATATACCCATAGTACAATAGGAAGTCTTTCTTCCCAATCTCCCTGTTCCACTCCACAAGTCTTATACAAGATCAACATCAAAACTTTATTTGTAGATTCAACCTACTTGTTGGCTTGAGGGTAGTACAGGCTTGAAAAGTTATGGAATATACAAAATTTTTCTTTCATGCACTGAATTGCCTTGTTCAAAAAATGCACCCCTCAGTCACTCATGATCGATATGGGTATACCAAACTACATCACAATTTTCTCATAGATAATCAAGTTGTTCTAAGTTTCGTGTTATCCAGAAGGGCCCTTGCGTCTACCCACTTTGTCAAGTACTTAGTGGCTACCACTATATACCTACATCACCATGTAGTACTTACCTTCAGAGGTCTGACAAAGTAAAAAACCCATCTTTCAAATAGCTCCTAGGGATGTGAGGGAAATATTGGCATGAAATCCTTTTTAATGACTTGCGCACCCTCTGGAAAGTGTCACATCCAAAAACCCACTCTCAGGCATCGATGTGTAGGGTTGGCCACCATACCCCTACAAGTAGTACCTTCCATGTAGTGGCATCGAGTCCCATGTGCCCTCCTGTCAAGCCTTTGTGAGACTCCCTCTGTACACTTAGGATTTCCTCCTCCATGACACACGTGCGCAGTACATATTTAGGTCCCATCTTGTATAGCAACCCGCTAACAAGTTGGAATGTTTTATGTGATGTACTAAACCGCACGGTATCCAAATTTCCACCACATGTCACATAATATTGTGATGTTCTAGAACTCTCTTATGGCATAGTACCTGAGGGAAAATACCTGAGGGAAAATACCCAAGGGAAAATACCCGAGGGAAGCACTTGAGGGAAAATACCCAAGGGAAAATACTTGAGGGAAGCACTTGACGAAAAATACCCAAGGGAAAATACCTAAGAGAAGAACCTGAGGTAAAATACCCGAGGGAAGTACCTAAGGGAAGCACCCAGGGAAAGGTACCTTCGACACCTTTTGCACTCGACACCCTTCAAATTCAGACCGTAAAGTTTCACTCGTATAGAAAAGTAAGTTGCACACTACCCACACTTCATACGACATTGTTACTTCCAACAAAGGATCCAATTGTATATAATTCCTCTATCAATAAGATTATTAAAGATACAGAAATGAATCATCAACACAAAGTATACACCAACAACATTGAATAGCCAAGAGCTAGATATTTGTAATTATATTTCCACATAATAGAGATAGATCTGACAATGAAGTACAAAGTGAAATATCTGAGTGATACCTCCAACGGTAGAGTAGGATGGCTATGAACCACTGAAACTACAATTACAGAATAGGGAGGATCTTGCACCTCCAAAACTGCATACAAACTGAATTCCAATTGGAATTGCAAATACACAAGACAAATAAACTCCACAATGACTACCTGTTGAGCCAGCCAATGCCTTGTAAAGGCCTCCAAGAAGCTTCTCAAAAGTTACAAATAGGTCGACATTCATTATTTAGTATTTTTATTACTTGGGCCCATTTTTAATTAATAATTAAATTAATTAATTAAATAATTCCTTATGATATTATTTAAATTTTTTGAACCACTTAAATAATTAACCTAATTAAGTCTCTTATAAAAATTGGGGACATTACATTTTACTTTTCAACACCAGCTTTCTCTTTTCACTTGGTGGCATCTCCTGGGGGAACGTGGAAGTGGACAGGTATTGGTCAATATGCTCATACCATGAGGGTAGGACTACTATCTAGACTAGATGAGCATCCATAAAGTCTTCTTTCACCCCTTTTGCAGGCTCTCTTAATTTTATTCTGGACAATTGGTTGGCAATAACATGGCTCTTTCCCAGGTGTACGATGATTGTAAATGTGAATTCCTAGAGTAGGAGTAGCTACCAACTTATCTTTCTGTGTATGATGGACTTGTTTACTAATTACATAGATGCTTGGTGATCCATGTAGAATGTGAAGGGTGTGGCTTGGTTGGATGACGTACATCATGCCCAATGTCTCCCTTTCAGTCTAACTATAATTCATTTAAGCTCTTGATAGCAGTCTGCTCACAAAGTATATTTGATGGTCCAACCCTCCTGTTCCAGCATGTGCTAGCATAGCACTGATGGAATAATTCAAGGCATCCACATGTACGTGAAATTACTTATCTCAGTCTGGATATGTCCTAATGGGTGCACTTACCAATCTGGACTTGAGTTTTTTAAATGCCTCTTCTTGTTCAATTCCCCAAGTGAATGCTCACCTTTCCTTGTCATCTTGTCCAATGGAAATGAAATCTGTGCAAATCTTTTGATGAGCCGTCAGTTATAGTGGGCATGCCCTAAGAAGGAATTCACTCCCGTCACATCCTCTAAGTTCTCCATCTCAATGATAACTTTTACTCTATCAGGGTTTGTCTTCAATCATTCCTTGTAGACTATATGCCCAAGTAGCTTACCTTGTCGTACCATGAATCAACACTTCTTTGGGTTGAGTACTAGTCCTACCCTCTAGAATCGTTCCATACATTTATGAAGTATTGTGAGGTGAGTTTCCTTCCCTTTGTATATGGACCAATCATCCAAAAAATCTTTGAAATTTCTGACCAACATCTTGTCAAAGATATGGAGTATGATTCTCTAGAAGGTGGCGGGAATGTTGCATAGCCCAAAGGGCATCCTTTTGTATGGATACACCCCATCTTCCTTGATGAAAGTGTTCTTCAACTTATCCTCTTCGGAAATACTAATCTAGTTCTAGCTAGAAAATATGTCCATGAAAAAGTACATCTCATGCCCTACCACCTCTTCCAGGATGTTGTCAGTGAAGAGAATGGGAAAGGGATCCTTGATTGTGACAACATTCAGACATCTGAAGTCTACACAAATTCAGATTTGGCTGGCTTCCTTTTCTAAAGAGATAACAATGGGTGACACCCAGTCACTTGTATGCACATTGAAAATGATTCTCTCATCCAACATTTTCTTGATTTCTTCCTTTTTTTTTTTTGTATAGTTTTTATTCATGCGGTATGGTCTCTTCCATATGAGGCATGCACCCAGTACTAGGGGAATTCAATGGGTGCATAAATCTTGCAACACTCCCTTCAAATCCATATATGTCCATGTGAATATGTCCTTGTATTCTAAGAATATTTTGAATGATGCTCTTTAATACGGGGTCCCAGTCATCCTAGATGAGGATTACATTCAGGTCATCCTCATTCATGTTCACCTTTTCTATGCTTGGTCCTTCATATTTCACCTCTTTGTTCCTTTCAAATCGGTAGGTCATGGTATCATCCACCCTTTCCACGCCTTTGTTTTATTTTCCATACTCTAGAGGGTAGGTGTCATCTTCCACTTCAAGCTCCAGAACCTCCAAAATGTTAGAACTTGGATGAAAAACTTCATAATCCTCCATTTGCCAGTGGAACTGTCCATTGAGGAAACTAGTTTCATCCTCTGAGAAATTCCCCAATCTTAGTACCCCTTCATCTTCAACCTCCATCCCTCCTTCCATGTTAATCTATCCCCTTTAGACATGAATTGAGATGCAGATTCTTGGCTTACTGCCTGGTTATGCAGGTCAATGACATTTTTTCCTGTCACTCTAAATAGAGAGTGTGTTCTTTTTCCAATTGTGAATTTTTTTTTCTATAATGAGCCAACCCTTTCCAAGGAGGGCATCATACCCCTTCTTTTCCAATGAAATGACCGCAAAGATGAGGAAGAACTATTGAGTTTTGATAATAACCTTCTAGGCCATAAATGTTTGAATTGGGTTAATGTCATGTTGGTCAGTACCTACCAAATGGAAGGTTGGCGGTGAGAGTGTTGGCTTGTCCAGGGTCTTCCATGTTTCCTCTGGCAATACATTTATGCCATATCCACCATCCAGAATGGTGTTGGTCAATGTATGCCCCATGATTTCCATCTCCACCATTGTTGGGGTCCTTCCGACGTCGAATTCCAACAACATTGGATAAGTGGTACCATTTGTGGAAGTATCTTTTGTGGTTTCTTCTCTCTATCTCATCAATGGGCTTGTCTTTCTCTTGAATACCATTGGGATCACCTACATTTGTGATTTCCACCTTTAGTTGTGGTAATGTCTCTGGTAGGTCTATCACCAGTACTGGTCTGGTGGCTTGCAACATCTATTGTATGATGTTTGCTTTGGATTTTGACTATAAGGGAGTGTTGTTGGTACCATGTGATAACCTTCATTCTTCCTCCATCACCCGTTCAACATCCATGTTGGCTTCCTTCAATATTTATTTCTCCGTACGCGGGTCAAGGTACGCGATTTTTTTTGTTTGCAACCTTGTGATTGCTATAATTTCCTCTTCATGACATGTGACATCTATCATATTTACTCCCTTTCCCTTGGGACAATTAGCCTCCTCATGGTTTCCTAGACCGCATCATTTGTACAACATGCTTTTGCCACCTTTCCTGTTATGGCAGTCTCACATGAAGTGGCCCACTCATTGCATCTACAACATTGTATCATGGGTCACCCCTTAATGCCACACTAAATGTGTCTTCTTGGTGTGCTATTATTGCTTCCTCATTGGTTGTTACGGCACCCACCCATCAAGGCATTAAAATTTGTCGGTCTTCGTGGTGTGGTGGGCAGAGTTTCATGTTCTCCTTGGGTGAAGAGCACTTGAGTGCTCCTTTCCTTTAGCTTGTAGGGGCACTCATTAATGGAGTGTGCTAGTACTTTCTAGATTTTACATAATGATTTCTTGGGATAGTTGGTCTTGGTATTCCCTTCAATTTTACATTCTATACACCATAGTTTTTTGCCTTCCTTTGTCATTTCTTTTTTCTCCTCGCATTTCTTTCATCATCTACATCATATGCTTTTGGAGTGAATGTATGGTCTAGGACTCTCCCTCACTCTCTCCATTCGTACTATCATCATCGTTGATTTGTTTCTTCCCTCTGGAATTATTACTTTCACTCTCAATATTCATTTCCCTATTGTAAGCCTATGTATAGTTGAATGGAGGTACCACTTTCATTTTCCTTTGAAGGGACAGAGTTAGTCCTTCGATGAACCACCTCTTCTTCAATTTATTTGCAGGTTGGTTTTCTAATTTACCAATGAGTTCCTTTGGCCTATGATAGTAGGCCCGTACAATTTCATTTTTTCCTTATCGTGTATTGTAAATTTCCGCTACTACTTTTTCATCATCATGAAGTAATCTGAACTCTTCCTGGAACACCTATTGCAGATCCTTCCAAGTTATCATGTTGCCAGTCGACAAGTTTGTGTACCAATCAATTGCAACTCCTCCCAAGGTAGCGGGGAAACCCTTCAACCAGTTGTCTTGATTGTCTTGGTCATTTTCTTCCCACATGGTTACACATGTTTTACAGTGGCGGGTTGGGTCCTCCAATCTATTCCTAATGAATCTGGGAAGTTTCTGCTTCTCCGGGGTGTTAACCATTTTTCTCCTACGATTGGTACTGTGCATTTTATTAGACTCTGGTGATTTGGTTCCCCCTTTGCATCCCTATGCTTCTCTCACACATTTGGCTATGCGTGAGTCCTCTACCCTTCAACCTCTATCATCCACACCTTAGTTACCTCCCTCGTAGTATCGGTACTCCCACCTCCGCAGAGTTTTAGGTTTTTTTCTCCCTATCCTTGGATCTTCTGAAATAACCAAGTTTCCAATGCCACACAAGATACTCTCAAATAAGTATGCTACTTCTCCTTCAAGGTCCCTTTTCTCACTATTGTCTTCTTCGGAGTGTATGAATGGTTCGGTTGGTATGGAGTCACCCTCCCAACTGTCTGCATCAAACCCTTCTTGCACCCTCAAAATGCCCAGGAGCAGTAGTTCCCTTGTAATCTATTATCACTCCTTCCTTGTGGGTTGTTTTATGCCTTCACTACTCAGATGAGTGCCACTCTGATTACATCATGGAGGACTAAGAGATTTTTGCACTAGTTTTTGCAGTCATTGTCGCCTCTCAGCCTATTCTTGAATTTGCAGAGACCTTACAACAATTTCTACTTCTTTTTTTGTGTGTCTCTTCCCTAGCGTGTTTCTTTGTGTCCTTGTTTGGCATAAGGGGCATTAATTTTTGGATTTTCTAGAGGTGCGGTGCCTACTTGTGTCATGCGGTTTCTCCTCCCTTTCATTCCTCTCTTTATATTATTGTAGTATTTGTTGTTTGTGGTATTCCCTCTCTCATGCTTCACGTTGTTCTTGGAGTTAAAGAAATGCGCGACAACAATCTTGGAAGGCTACCCAAAAGATCATACATAGGGGTGCTCACCGAGAGTTCAACACATACCGTGTTAGTCATGACTTCTCTCGCGTAAACCTCTCGTTGCATGTACTCATCAATCAAAAAGTCCCATACCTAAACTAGATCCTATGTCAATTGGTCTTCTTGGTTCACTTTGTTATTGTCCTCAATGTCGCTATCTGTTACCACTACTGGCTAGTCGAAGGTGTGACCCATTATTCCACGATCCCACATATTCTCACTTCCTTAGACCTCCATATTCAAACTTGGCAATGATGCCAAAATGTTAGATGCCTAGCTATAGAGTATTATTTTTTCCATGCAATTTTAACATTCCAATAAATATGAATAACTTCGATCATAAGTAACATAACATGAATGATAGATATCACAAAAATGACACAATACAGGATATGGAAAAAAGATAGATCTTTTTATAGCATAGTGTTCTCTGTACAATCAACAACCACATTACTTGTTCTGGTCTGAATACAAATAGACTTGACAGTTGGTTAAGTCTGCCAACTGTCAACAACTGACACCCCTTCGGAACAAGGTTTTATTATACTTCCAAATTAAACTAACAAAATTATTATTTGATTACTAATGGCATAATTGTTGCCTACACAAATCTGATCTAGGTATCTCTAAATTGCGCCTCCACAATGGCCTCCAAACTTGATAAGGAAATGCAACTTTGAAAATGATGTTCTAGGGCATCATTAACCAAAACCCTTCCACTGAAATGCCCCCGTTTGACTAGGGGAAACCTGTATGTCTCTCTAAAACCAGTGATACTCAAGGGTTTCAAACTAACACCAAAAATTGTAGTGCTCATACGAAAATGTTTGATCACATAAAGAGCACTAGGAGAACCCTAATATGTTATATAATGACTCCCAAAAGAATGACTTAATCTCAACCATAGATCCATTGCAAGCCCAATTCAATGATCCAAATAAAATCCTTAAAAATGAGTCGTTAGGCTCCTTAATTTCTAATGCCCCCTTGCCCTTTTTTGCAAATGCTTAAAGAGATCTCTTAAATTACATGTCTCTAAATTATAAGTCTTTAGGAAAAAAAAAATTTAAGTTGCATAAAAAGGTGTGCCCACAAATTAAGAATAGAATAGAAAACAACCCAAAGACTATAACACTTAACTAATGATGCTCTAATTCCTCTTCCTCTTGGGTAATCCAAGGAAAGGACAGCCAATGCATATTTAAGCCGCATGGCTTGAGTTGGAACATTACAACTTCCCCCATGTAGAGATTTTGAAGTGGCTGAATGGTATAAAGTAGCATTTGTTAGACTATTTTCTAAGACTGAAATGCAAAATGTATTAACGAGTGAGTTCATTGATATTATGCACTCAAATGGTCAAAGTATTGAAACTCTTCATGATATATTCTTAGAGGATGCTCATAGTTTGTGGTACTTCCATGGCCAATTCTTCCAACACCTACAACCCCTCACAATCAAAATTTCATCACAAGCTTAATACACACACACAGATATATA
>MU227806.1:3140278-3155026 GCA_018584345.1 Thuja plicata | reverse complement strand
AGAGATTTTTAATATTCCTATCTTCATAGTATAAGTTCCTTGTTTCAACAATGTATAAAGCAATTTATTCTCACTTTTTTAGTCAATATATTAAAAAACTGATTTGTGATGCATTCCTTTGTTTGCAAGCACACCTTTACTACACAGAATCGAGAACATGTTTAGCATTTATTGCCAATACCGATAAGACACAAGGTTTAACTGCAACATTTAATGGAAACACATATAGCTTGCCTACATGGTCAGTGAGCATCCTTCCTGATTGTAAGAATGTTGTCTTCAATACAGCAAAGGTTAGTACTTGGATTTGAAGTTGAAATCACATTTATGTTTCCCTTAAATTTATTCAATTTGTCTTAATTTTCTTCGGAGTAATATGGATTAGTTAACTATGTTATTACTTGGATAACATTCGATATGAATCACCATATAAATAAATGAAAGTAGTATTTTGAATAAGAATAAAAATTTGAGATATAATTTGTGACAGAGGGGGCTCACGTACGCGCGGCCCCTGACTCAAATCAAACAACAAGTAGTAGTCTTTTTTGCAGCAAGAAAGTCAAATTCTTCGTGAATTTTTTGATTGAGGGGAGAAATTGCAAAATAACAATGTTTAACAGAAACGTTGTTGGCAAATTCTATGAGCAAGTTTTGAAACTGGTGCAAACGAGGTTTTAAATTTGAATAACGTACTAATCAGGAGCAGTGCCTATCTTGAAATAAGATAGTTACAAAATTTATGTCCCTAATTTGTGCACACCATCTCTTTGTAAATTTCCATATTGCTCGTCTGGCTTTAATTTTCAGATACTTACAATAAGTTTTGTGGAAAATTCACCAAAATCAGTGTGAAATTGTCCAAAGTCAGCATAAATCAACAACAGTCTGTAAAGTCTTTGCAAATATTTGTGTTCAAATGTACACAAGCATCAAATGATTTCAATCATCTACAGAGGGTTTGTAGTGATTTGTCAAATTTCACAAAGATTTTGAGGGATTTTTGCAACGTTGCAAAAATATTTGAAGATATCTGTAGATATTTCCTTCTTACACTCAAATTATATGCAATTGGGTCTCTTAAAATTTTCATAGAAACGACATCATTGAAAACCCACATACATTTATTTGATAGAAATGACATCATTGAAAACCCACATAAATTTATTTGATAGAAATGACAACATTGAAAAACCAGAGAGAAATCATAGAAGCAAACCCTCATACTTGTTGAAAACCCTTCATAAACCCTTCGCAGACCAGCTGTTCCAGCAAACACTTCCACTTCGCTTCGCAGCGATTTTCCCACAAACACTTCGCAGATATTTTCGTGCCAGAGGGAAACAAAACTGTGGATTCCAATAGTTAAATCCACGCAGTGCTCCAGACCCGACAAGATATATAAACCAATTTAATCATGCAAACCTTAGAGTGCACTGGACCCAATGGCGAAGTTAAAATGGCTTTAATCTCCATGAAAACCATGGAGATGAAAGTCATTCCACCTCCTCAGCAGGAATTCGGACATCCACATTTTTGCACAAATGGGGATTTTCAAATCTGTATTCGCATTCTATTTAGAGGTCACCAAACAAGGAATTGCACCCCATAACCGGGTTATGGGCTGCATAACCCGGTTATGGGGTGCAACCAAATGAGCCCTTAGTAAGTCTACGGTTACAAACAGTTTTTACCTACTTGTCTACTGCTCAACCAATGGCTACTTGGATTTAAGAGGACAAAGGATTGGTGGAAATTTAGAGGATTTGTATCATCAATAAGAAATGTAAAATCCTGATTAATGGTGACTATATATCGATGATGAGAAGGCAGAGATAGCAGAAATATTTAGTGTACAAGCACAAAATATTTTGTTGAGTTTGTATCATGTTTTGAAGTGAATAGAGATATCATGCAGATCATAAGCCCAATGAAAGAGTGTTGTGTTTTCCAGATTTGTTGATGTGCTATAGAAACATAACATCCAAAGTCTATTAAAAAATATTTTAAGTTCTATGAAGAACGTATGAGTGAGGACCAATATTGAGAGGTTTGAAAAGTTTGCTAACAGTCATATATCTTTGGATGGATTCAATATGTTTGTGTAGACATCACAACAAATGTAATAAATTTGTTTGGATGTAGGAGAGCATTAGTAATGTTCATGGAGTGTAATGTTTATTAAAATAATATTTGTGATTTGTATTCTTAAATTTTGTGCCTTTTGAATACTAAGTGGTTGAGTTGGTGCTCTTAAAATAGGAGTTTGGTGTTTCCTTAGGGTTGGTGCCCTTAAACATGTATTCAAGTTTCTTTGTGAGGTTGTATTAGGATAGTTGATCCTAGCAGCATTTCTAATCATGGTTTTTTCCATTCTAAGTTTTCCATGTATTTCTTGTGCATTGGCTTCATTTTGTGATTTTCTCTCTTATTATTCTTTTCAATTCTATTTTTATACTTATCAAAGTTTAAATTGATTAAGGATCAAAAGTTTATATCTTCTACCGATTCACCCTCCCCCCAACCCTCATAAAATAATTGTGTTCTGCATCCCTATCAATATTAAACCATTACTGTATTAGTATGCATTGTCACTTGGATTTTAAGCCTTCAATCCTAGCATGCACCTTCCTTCAATACTAGATGTAGTCAACAACACACATGCATTGTGAAGGGTAAGATATTGAATACAAAATTCAATGTTCTTGAGCTATGTGACATTAAATAAGCACCCAAATATACACCTTCTAAAGGACCATGTGACTACTTTTGTTGATGTAAATAAGGTTTTTAAAGAAGCTATACCTCTGGTTGATGTGACAACAAGATTGTAAATGTACTATGTCCTTTTCTCATAACTTTTTGGGTACAAGAAGTGTATCATTCTGCCAGGAAGATAGTTCAAACAACATGCTATCTCTTTAAAGAAAATGTATTCAAATCAGTGATTTTTTTATAGAAACTGATGATGGCTTACATGAAAGACAAATTCACTACCACAATTCTTGTTGCTTCTTGACAATTTGCTTGTTATTTGTTTGGAATTTATAACTAGAGTTTGTGTTGATTATGGCTTATAAGGGTTTTAATGTGTACATGATGGTACATCTTTCTTTTAATCAAAACCTTTTGTTACCACCATAGCTTTGACTTAGGCCTATTAATTATGTTCAACATGTGGTCAAAATATAAATGTTTGTTGGTTGTGTTTACTAATTCTAAAAATTCAATTGGTTATAAAGTCATCATTTTTTCAACCTAAGTTTAATATGTTAGGATAATGTAATGACCCTTTTTGGGACATTACTATTTTTTTCCTAAATCCACAAATTCTATTAGAATAAGAAATAAAGAATATTTAAGAATACAAATTTATCTATTGAAATGCCTCCTATAAGAGAAACTTGGTCTAGGTACTACACATAGTATTAGTCACTAGAAATGTCATTAAATCACAAGCAATAATATCATCTATCATACTAATCATTTTTAAATGTTATGGTATTTATAAACATCATTCATATTGAAATCCAATAATTTGTTTCCTTTTCAAATAAGTTCTTGTTGCGAGGTCTTCACACTGTCGCCCCATTGCAAATGGGGACCCCCTCTTTTCGCACGTAGTTGTAAGGTTTTACCAGTAGAAGTGTTGTCTAAGTGCTTAAAAGGTTGAGGAGTGGTTAGTTGACCAAGTCATCAAGGTTGCAAATGCAGACAAGTGTTAAAGGGTTTAGGACCACTAGGGTCAGGTTGCAAGGTTGGCTAAGATTTGAGAGAAAAGGTTATTTTAGATAGTCATATAGTCTAATAATTGTTATAATGACATATTTTACTTGTTAATTTGGGCTAAAATGACAAAATCATGCAAAAGAGGTTCAACGTCCCTATGAAATTGATTTTCCACTCTTAAATTGTGCAAAATGCTTAATAAAAACAATTTTCTACTTAAAAGATACAAAAAGTCTGTGAAAATAGAATTTCCACTCCAAAATGGGCAAAGTCCCTATGAAAGGTGAATTTCCACTTGAAAAATCCTAAAAAAACCCTATATGGATTGATTTTCTACTCATAAGGAGCTTTAACAAGTTTAAGAAAACCAAGTCTAAAGTTAATTTGTCCCTGAGGAAGTCAAAATCCCCTCTTGGACTTGAACAAAGCCAAAATGTAAGTGTCCCTGTCCAGGTCATTTTTCCACTAGCTCTATACTTATTAAATTTTGAAGAGTGGTTACGGGTGGAAAGTCCTTGTGGAAAAGGAATTTCCCCTTGGTCTTTCTAAAGGTGGTTTCTCCATTGCTTTGACACTTAATATATTTTTGAGCTAGAAATAAGGAAAGTCCCTGTGGATAATAAATCTCCACTTGACCATGTCTTTATAATATTTCTACTGTCCCTATAAGGCCATGTTTTCAACGTGAAGGATAAGGAACCTAATCATCCTTATACCCATAGGATTTCCCCTTGTCCCCGAGGAAGATGATTTTCACCTTAGAGATTAATGTGAATGAATGAGAAAGTGAAATATGGAAATCAGATTGATCCTTGCATAGATCAAATTTCCCCTTAGATTCTAGATAAGTAGTGACAAATTTTAGTCCTCATGTGGTTCGAATTTCCCTTTGAGGACAAATGAACTGATGATATCAGAATGATGAGAACTCATGTTGATGATGATCACATAAAGGTATGGTTTTCATTGTTGGAAATACAGTATATAGGTAAGTAATTTTTGTGTGAGTACATGAAGGTATACCAATTGGTACACAGTTTAACCAATCGGTAACTACAAGTTAAGTAGAATTGGTGAACAAACACACAGGTGAACGGGAGAAAAAGTGAAGGTCAAATCAATTGAAGAAGTCAAGTATACTATTGGTGAAGGTTGAGAGACTACAGGTGTACTAAGATTTGTGACCACACCACTTAGGTCACACCGGTAAAGGACAATAGTGAAGATACTACCAATCAGTCAGTTTAGTGAACAGGTAAAAGTTAAAGGTTAAGAAATAGTTTCGAATTATTATCTAAAGAAGTTATGATGGTGCAAGACTCGGTGAATCTAGACAGAATGAAAAATGTAGCACACTATTTCAAGAGTTGAATAAATCAATTTCTTGGTAGTTGTGTACATATATGATTATGAATTCAAGGCACATTTTGGACCAATGATATTGAAGAACTATTTCACATTAGAGAAGAAAACTTGAAGTTTGTTATGGATGATGCGCTGAGATTATAATGTTTCTATTAGTTGGTTGTAACTGAAAAAAGAAATTTTGGAGAGAAACAAAAACCATAATTAGGTTCACAATCGAAGGAAAAAGGCTATAAGAGGATAGTTGTTGTTAATATATGATGTAGTTGAAGAATTTGTTGTGATATGTTGTGAAGAAACAATTGAAGTGTTGGAGCTTGAATAAATATTGCATAGTATATTACATAAAAGATTAAGAATAGAGTTCATAGATAGAACATGGCATCAAAGGATCTAATTAGAATTCTAAAGTGCATTTCATAGGTCATTTCATTTGTTTTATTCCTAATAGTTTCAACAATCTAAAATCCCTTAACTAGGTAGTCTCTAATAACACTTTTTTTTTGTAAATCCCTTAACATGGTGAACACTCTAATAGTGGGATTAAACCCTTTAACAAGGTAGTCTATAATAGGACTTTAGATACTTCTAACAAGGTATCAGTCACTCCTAATAGCGTGAGTCACCTACAAAGTGACATATTGTAAGCTCCTAATAGAGAAATCTTTTCTATTGTAGTGAGAATATTGTGGGTGTTATCACCACCGTGGTTTTTCCCTCTAACCAAGGGTTTCCACGATAAGAATCTAAGTTTTATGAGTGTACATGTGTTGTTATTTCATTCACTATACTTTTACTTTACACTTACTATTTTATGCTACATAGTTTGGAATTTTCTTTTTCTATTATTCAAAGGTATTGGTATAATTTTAAAAGTTTTATTAGTACTTATTCACCCCCCCTCTCAGTACCTATTATTTCCAACAATTAGTATCAGAGCTCAGACTCTCTAGAAGGAAAGTTTAACAACTTGGGGAGTAGATCTATGGAGATGGAAATAAATAGGTATGAAATATAGTTGGTTGCAGCTAATGAGATGATTGAAGCATTGAAGAACAAGCTTAAGGATTCTCTGGAAAAAAGGAAAGAATTGTCTGAACAACTAAGAGATAGTCTATACAACACTGATGAATTATCTAGATGAAGTGTTAACTCAGAGGAAGCTGAGGTAGCTATAGTAGATTTGGTGGAAAAGAACAAGATCTTGACTGATGAAACATCCAAGATGAAAAGAGAAAAAGAAAGTCAAGCTATAAGGATGTGTGAAGTACTTGAAGGCATGAGGGTTTCTAAAGATGCAAAAAGAATTGTTGAAGTAGCAAAGAAGAATTTTAATGAAATAATCAAAGAGAAATACATTATACTTTAAATATTGACACATGAGAACCATGCACTGAATGAATAGTTGAGTGACACAGGTGATGAGAACTTACAATTGTGTGCTGAAAATAAATCACTGAGAAAGGAAAATGAACAATTGAAAGAAGACCTAAATATTGAGAGAGAAACAAATGAAAAACTTAATTAATATGAACAAAGCATACAAAATATCGATGAGCAACTGAAGAGTCAAAGGTGACCTAGAGATACATCTGGCCTAGGATTTATTGGTGACAACAAATTTGAGAAAGGAGAATCATCCAAGTCTAGTGTTTGTTGGAAAGACTGGGAAGTATGTACTGAGAGGGGAGGGGTGAATCAATACCTCTAAAACTTTTAGTTAATTAAATTTTAACCTTATGTAATCAAATCTTTTCTTTATCGATCATATATGTTGTTCTTTCTTTATACATGTGATATTAATTCATAATCTTAATTGTATGCAGACATTCATAGAAACATTCATGAAAAGTATAGACACATCACACAAGATATGGTAATGTAGAAAACCTTTGTTAGAAGGTAAAAAATATGGTGGGGATGGCACCCACAAAAACTTCACTATCTGGAGATTGGAAGGGGTCGGTTAAGGCTTACAATTTGATCACTTCTGATGATCTACCCTATTAGGAGGATTATCTGGAGACTGGTTAAGGTCTGCTATGTTAAGATCTTTAGAAACACTATTTAGTGTGCACTCAGTTAAGAGATTTACAATAGGATTGTTAAATCCGCCTTTCTTGAAAGGATTTCTTCTATTTGCTACACTTGTTAGAATGTAGACAAAAATACTTATTGACTTGAGTGTATGCAATCTAAATTTTTTGATTACAAACCCATTAAAGATTACATGTACAATGTAACACCTAATGTGATAGATTAATACCTCTGGTGCTCGGTAGCCTTGGTTCTTGGCTCTTGATAACCAAATTCATATTTTGTTGTTCTTGCTTGAAACTCTTAGTCTGATCCATAGATGTGAATAGTGGCTACTATCATCCTCACAACATGTTTACAAAGAGTGATTAAACATCTGTTCACATGATAGATTTGACCTTTTTAGTTTCACGTATTAAAAACTTAACTCTATGATCAAAGGTTTACAACTTGACCTTGATCTCCTAGTTTGCATGTTTTTAATCAGTTAGACTGATCAAAAAAATTACAATAATGTTACTTTTCCCTCAAGAAATGGTTTAAAAAAAAATCAAAACGCTAAATATAAAACACGAGTGTTTTATCTGACGTGGAAGTCAGATCCACTTTTCTCAGGATATAACTAACTTTTGATGACTGATGCTCAGTTTGTAGTGAAATTCTATCAGTCAGGTTCCCTTGCTCTATCAGGTTCCTCTCTTTTCTTCTCTTTCAATTTATTCTTTAATCTTCTCTGTCGGTTTGCATTCTACTATTAGGTTCCTCTATCGGTTTACTCCTATCGGGTTCCTCTGTTAACTCTTTCGGTTTGCACTCGTAATTTTTATCTTCGGTTTATACTATAGGCTATTCTATTGGGTTGTGCTAAAACCTGTCTTTTGGTGTAGTCATTACCGATGGTTTTCCTTTGCATACTAATGGAAAAATATATGTCATCAATCTCCCCCTTTGACATTAGTATCAAAAAGTGATATGTGTAAAATACTAAAAAAGTTTATAGTATGTACACCATGTATATTACTTATTCATTTCATGACTCCCCTATGCATATGTCTGTATAGTATAGTATATGTGTATGTACACTTTTCTTTATACTATTTCTTCATTTTCACCTTGTCTTTTTTTATATGTACTGTACATATCATTCTCCCCTATTGTACATATCATTTTCCCCCTTTTTTGATAGTAAGGGCAAAGGTGTATACCTATAAATTATCAAAAATATGAGAGTGAGAGGTCATCATTTCCTCCATCATCTTCTCCCATTTCTCATTTAGATGCTCAAGAGCCATATGCTCTAGTGTAATCCTAGCATGAATGTCGTAGATGTTGTCTGCTACAGACATCTCAGGGGTGGCAATTAGTTGTCTTGCTGAATTTATATGCTATTGCAGAAGTGTGAGGTTTAGTAAAAGTTGAGCCTATAGCTCGGTAACCTCTTCTCTGAATTGTGATTCTTCTTCCCAAAGTTCTTGCCTTAACCTTTTTTTGTCTATTATCTTCTCATAATGCAATTTAATTGCACTATCATCTTTGGTTAGACCTTGTGCACTAGTATTTAGATCTGAATCTAACTTTCCTATCTTTTCACTATTTTCCTTAGTGAATTTATCGAAAGTGCACAATTTTTGTATCAAGGAAATAGCTTCAGTAATGATTGGATCCAATTCATTGGCTAGTTTTGAAACCTTTACCTTATATTATGCCACTTCTTGGCTGATCTTTTTTGTCAATTTGTATTGGAAATTCTATTCTGCTGATTCCTCAATTGCATTTTCTGCATCTACATTTTGAGTTTTGATTGCATCGGTGAGAATGACAAGTTGATTGAGGATAGGTGCATTGTGATCAACATCAATGTCGGGAACTATCTGGTTTAAGATATCCCTTGTGGTCTCCAGTACTAAGGAGTCTCGGTGCTCTTTCTTAAGATTTTCTTGCAAAGCTTTTCTCTGACAGATTTCTCCATATTCTTTGAGTGATTCAAAATCTAAAGTAGTTGGATCATGCTTTGGTATTTCCACGATCTCATCAAGTGTGACCTACAATTTATTATTCTTTGTTTTCTTCTTTTTCTTTTGAGATGCACCTGTATGCAGAACCATAGCTAGCTTCTCTACTTGGTCTGATGTACTTGATGAGGTTATCAGTGGAGTGGTTCCTTTTTGTTGTTGTGCTTCCATCTCTACCTTCTGGTTGTGATTGTATGTCTCCACATCAACCTTTACATTACCTACTTTGTCTCCTTCACTGGTATCCTTCTGCACTTCATCTGTATTTTTCCTTTGTGCATCTTTTTTTGTTTGATCTCCATCTTTTTGTGTGAGATCTTCACCTGTTACATTTTGATCCCCTCTGATGACATTATGGTCATCAGTTGTGTCTTTCTTTTCTCCTTCACCTGCATCCTCGGGTATGCTTGCATCGGGCTTGGGGGTCTTCTCCTTCTGTGAGATTATATTGATTGCCTGAATCAATAATGGTATTTGGCCTGGTATGTTTACTTGTACAATATCAACAGATGTATCTTGATACTTGGGCTGATCAGATGTAATAGTAATATCTCCATCTCCCTTTACCTTATCTACAAAATCTTTGGTAATATCAATGATATTATTATCCAACCAAGTTTCATCAGCAATATCCATATCCTTGTTGGCTTCTTTTTCCAATTCTACCCTTGTGACATCCTCTGTGTCATTTATAAGTATATTCTTCAGGCTAGGTTTAGCTAGAGAGTCTTCATTTTGTGGCTCATTTGTGAGAGGTAATCCTCTCTTGGGGCTTACTTCCTTAGTAGGTCTATTGAGTATTTTACTCCAAATTTTGTTACTTTCTTTCTCTAGCTCTATAAGCTTTCCCTCTAGAACCTTGTAAGCTCTCACCTTGGGTGAGAACTCATTTACATGTTTCTCCATCATCTCCTAGATTTCTTCCATTTTGGATTCAGGTGGCATAAGAGAAACTAGGACTCTTTCCCTTATCTCCTTCTCATTCTTTAATGCATAAGTCCATCTGGAAGATAATCTTTCATGTAGTTCTTTTGGCATTTTTTCATCAAATTGTACAGGTACATATTTGAATTTGATCATTATTTTGATGAGTGCCTCCTCAATCTTGTTCTGATCTTTGGGCTTTAATGTCAGCAATTTTCTAACTTTAGTGTCGGTCAAGCCATCTCTTTTTGCAATTGACTCACATATTTCATCAATTTTTTCAGGAATCTTACTCTTTTCTATTTGGACAAATTCATCTTGCTGAGTATCTTTGATATCTTCCTTGGTTAGGATCAATTTCCTTCTCCTCTTTTGTGTTGTGGTCTTTTTGGTTTGAGGTTTTCTTTTGTAGGTCCTCACTTGACCTTTCTTAATAGATGGCGAGTCTGCCTTTAATGTTTGGCTCCTTTTCCTCTAATAAACTATTTTCCTTGCCTTCTTTAGGGGCGGGGTTGCATGGGACTCTGTTGAATCTGAGTCACTCACCTTGTCTACTTCACCGATGGGTGAATGACCCTCAGTTTCCTCTATCTTTTTTAGTTTCTTCCTCATTGATCGATAGCTTCTTTTTCAAAGTCTTTACCATTTTGTCTTTCTTCCTATCAATCTTCTTCATAATTAATCCAGATTTGATTCTTTCCTTGGCTTCTTCAAAGGTTCCAAACCTTCGTTGTGATTTATCCAATGGTACATTCAACAATGCTTCAATAGCAGTTGTTGCTTGATCTATGTTGACTTCATAGTCAAGTGGGACTAACCAAGACATCCTTGGTACCATTGGTTTGATTAGGGTGGTATCGGTGTCCACCAAGAAACAAATTTCAGTCTTGTATTTATCCACCAGTTGTTCTGGTATCCTCATTCTCTTTTGCATTCTCTCTTTGAATCCATGTTAAAATTTTGTATTTTGACCCCCTAAAAGTGCTTTTTGCGCCTATTTGCCCTGATGAGATTCTGAGGTCTACCATGCATGTCAAGTGCTAATCAAATTTGTTTTGAAATTTCAAGACATCTCAATTCGTTAGTTTCAAGTTTTGAGTTATTTCGTGATGTCTTGTTTTAGGCACTTGTCAAAATCTGCATTTATGCCTAACTGTCAATCTGTTGTAATTGGCCTAGTTTGCCTTTGAATATCTTGCACCCAGAAATGTTTCATGACCTGACACTTTGGGGATGTTGATTATGTGTATTAGAGAACCTATGTTTCAAATCCCAAGTCATTTAGATATGTTTTGACTAGGTTTCAAATCCCTCAAATTTGGTAGTTTACTGTTGTCATGCATTGTACAATTGATTAGAATTCTGAGTAGCCCTGTTTGACTGACTGTAACTTTTGACCTAGTGACCTAATTGAAAAAATCCATTTTGTACTCCATTATAGAGTTCAAATAATTTTTGACTCTCCGTCCTCAAGTTGTGACGAGTCTATTTGGTCAAGTTGCTAAGCCCATTCCATTTACAGTTTCTATCAGTATGCCAAACTGTCAAATGCAGATTTCTGAATGACCTACTTTGAGGTCTTACAATTTCACACCCGGTTGAGTGGAATGGATAATTGAAAGTTCCTCTATATTCTAGGAATCGAAATGTGCTACCCTAATAATTTTCAAGTCATGGTGAATCCGTTTGTCCAATTTGCCAATCCGATTTCGTTTACAGTTTCTAATATTTTGATGCAGATCAGTTGCACAGTTTGGTCGGAGGCCCTGTTTGCGAGGTTATATCTTGAATAATGTGATTGATCACATCAAGAAAATGGTTGCTTTGAATTATAGGAAAAATTTATTTCAATTTTTCTAGGTCTCAGATCCTGAGGGTTTTGTTTGCACACTTTCCAAGTTTCTTTCCATTTGCAGAAATCGGTATTCCTTATGTTTTCGGTTTCCTGCATTTCCAAGTGGCTACTTTCGAGGGGCCGCCAAATGTGTCTAGATGATTTTCAAGAGGTACCCTTCTGGATCTATATTCTCCATATAGCATACTTCTAGTATCCAGAGGCTAGAATTCCCAGGAGGTCTTTTGACATGTTTTCAAAGCCGAAACCAAATGCAATTCATTGCTGTTGGAAAGGGTAATTTGCGGAATTGTTGTAAAGAGGCGACTTGGGCGATTAAAATCTTTGGACCTGTTGGGTCTTGTCAGATATAATTTTTCAATATGGAGGAATGCTAACCATGGAATTTGTGTGCCCAGTGTCAAGGTCGGGTTGCTTGTTTTCGTCAGTTTTTAAGGCTAGTTCTAGAGGCCAGACGCCATTAATGAGTTAAGTTTGCAGAAATGTGAAAAGTTATTAAAAACACCGCCAGTTCAATGCTTCATTGTCCATTTGTGGTGGATCATTTTAGGTGACCAGGGTTAAAAGGAATGGCTACAAACAAGGGGCTCTATGTACAACCTCATTGTTGATGATTTTATTGCAATTGTCAATTAAGGATCTAGTCCAGTTGATGGGTTTCTCTTTTCGGGATATTCGCTATCAAAAAATGTCAATATATATGTAGATGAATAGCGAATCAAAATGCAATTTAGTATTGATTGGTTCTCATCCCAACTTAAATGTCCTTCCTTTTGAAGCCAAGCAACCGCTATCCTTACATAGTAATCAAAGCACATACAGGGAGTCAGCTGATGGTAAAGTTTTAATTCAATTTTAAATGCAAAAGGCACATGTTAATGCATTGTTAAGAGAGGAAGTGTTTTTGCATTGATAAACTATGAAGATTGGCCAACACACTAGAAATGAGAGGATGAACCTGATGTTTTATTTTAGAAATTGGATGATATTGTTGAAGACATTGTCGAAAGACATGGAAAAGGAAAGTCTCCCTGGGTGTACATTGACTCTTAAGCTAAAAAATGAAATATTTGAGGTCCGAACTAGAGCACTTTCCTTACAATCTTATATTTACTTGAAGTCAGGCATCTTTGTTCATGATTCAAAGCTCTTGAGACCTGAGCTTCCCCTTTCTTTGAGATTAATGGGTCTACGCATCTCTCAGTTCAAGGATGAGAATCCTGGGCTTTCTGAACCTACTCAGAAAACTCTTACCGGCTATTTGAGTTTAGGAAATACCAGACAGTTTGGGAGTCATAAAAATTGTTCAGATGCTGAGGGGATGCTCTTGACTCTAGAGAAGCATATACCAGATATTCGAGTGAAGAATTCGATGCTAATAAAATTCATGGTCCTGATGCTACGGATATTTTCTCAGTTAATAGTTTGTTTAAGTATTATCACTCACAAGATCATTTGGATGATCTGGGATACAAGGCCATTATACCAAAATAATATACGCCTAGTGACGAGATCACTGTGATTTCAAAATGCTTAATCAATGAAATTAAGGCTTCGAACAAAGTCAAAAATTACTCCACGGATTAGGTTCAAGCCTGAATTTCATTCAAGGTATTCACGGTTGGGATCTGCACCATATCAAAGATGAAGTTCTTCCTGCTGCCTTGGATCAGTCTGACTGTGAGAGAACATATGCTGGCACGAACAAGAAATCTAAATGCTCCAGCACCTTGTATGGGTTAAATAAGAAAATGAAGAGAGCATTGGGAGTTCAAGCTCAACGGGTGGACAACAAAATGGAAGCCGTGGAAGTATAGACAAGGCATGCAGACTGTTTTATAGGATGCCTCAAAGAGATGCATCTCATGAAAAGCAATGATTGCAGGATGTGCTCAAATTGCATTTTTTGATCAGGCTTTAGAAACTGTTAAGCAATACAAGTTGAAAAGGATGTTTAAACAGCCTGCATAACACTTTGAGTGGAGATGTTGGGTTGATTCTGGAAGGCCATGCTAGGGTTTTAAAATGGAGCAGAAATCAAAGAGTTTAGTGGATGGGATGCCACGCATTGGCATCTTTCTGGAGATGGAAACCGCGCAAGATCCAAAGGCTAAAAGTTTGAAGAATGAAAGATGTTTTATCCCACATTCAGTGGGTAGGTGATTTTCTTCATCTTTTTATACACCAGCACTTAGAATGTAATATGAAGTGAAAAGAAAGGAAGTCCATGGTGGGCCTCTTGGCCGGCTGGAAGGCTCAGTACATGCGGTGGGCCCCACCCTAATTTTGGTCAAAAATATACATAAAGCTTAAAAAAATTCAATAGAACCATTGGTCCATGTTGCACAAATGACAAGTGGCACCCAGTAGATCAGTCAGTGAATCAAAGGATGCCACGTGGTGCCTAGTAGGTGCCAAGTGGCACAAGTCAAATGTAGTTCAGAGGCACCAATCATAAATTGACATGTGGCACTAAGTGGACCTACAGACCAATCAGAGGGTGACACTTGGCGCATTCGGGTGAGATGTGCAAATTTCATAATACTTTTATTTTGAAATTCTTTCAACAAATGGGTTAACCAGTGTGCAAATTCTAGGAAAATCAATGGTTTGCTTAATGGATTAATGGAAAGATGCACACTATCTAACCATTAAGCCATTAATCCCTTGAGACAAGTGTCACATGCTGGTGCATCCTAGAGAAATAATGAATTAATGGAAATATTCAATTAAATCCATCACAAATGGCAATGGGTTAACTAGTGTGCAACTTCAACAAGATCTAAGGGTTTGCTTAATGGCTTAATGAAAAGATGCACACTATCT
>MU227806.1:3040011-3053791 GCA_018584345.1 Thuja plicata | reverse complement strand
AGACATTTCCAATTGGAAAAGTTAAAAACCTTATCTAACTTAACTATAATGAATCTAGCTAGACCATATATTTGGCCAAAATTAATTTTTAGTTAGAAATACTAAAATTCAGCTGTGCTGATAAGTTTTCCTAAAAGGTGACAGATTATTGTGCTTTTACCCTTTTGATCTAGTACCTGATGTTGATATTCATGAAGAAGCTTCCATGATTGATCAACTCAAAATCTTAGTTGATGCAATTACCAATCTAGAACATGAAATGGAAGAAGAAATGATCAATAGAGCATAGAAGAGATTACAGACTAAGATGATGGAGAAACTACTGCAGAAGATTGCACTTGAGAAATTTTCATTGTTTGAACTAGTAAAAGAACTCAAGCAATCACTATTTCAATTTGGAAAAATCTTCAGTAAGATATCTACTCCAACCAACTTCACTGTAGATATTTTGACAAAGAGGGAATAACTAGAAACAAAATTTACTACACTTGTCAATCAATTGGACCTATTGAAAAGTTCAATTATGGAGCATACTACAAAATTGAAAGCATTGGCATACAAGGAGATGGAACTTAAGGCAGAGGAGGACATAATAAGAATGAAATTGTTAGAATTTCAAGAATTATTGACTCCACACATGGATATTATACAAGCATATCTTAAGAAATTAGATGTGTTGAAGGTACTTCATACATGAGTACAATTGATAGTATGGAGGATTTGGATTCTGGCTCAAACAGACATCAAATTGCCCTGACAACACTGAAAGAGTTATGGGAGCAGTTGCTTGTTACTACAAAGGTACATTTCAAGATTATATTTGAAAAATTGTAAAGCTTAAACACCTTTTTATATTCATTTTTTATCATATTTTTTTGGCTTTATTGTGAAAAAAGGGAAATATATAGGTAGATCAAAAGGGGGAGTATATAGTATAGAGAGTATATAAGTTTTTTCCATCAATGCCAAAGGGGGAGAATGATGATATCAGAATGATGAGAATTGACATTGATGATGATCACATAAAGGTATGGTTGTCATTGCTGGAAATGTAGTACATAGGTACATAAGTTTTGTTGTGAGTACATGTAGTTATACCAATCGGTAAACAATTTAACCAATCGGTAACTACAAGTTAAGTAGAACAGATGAATAGACAGATAGGTGAACAAGAGAATAGTTCAAAGCCAAATTGGTTGAAGAAGTCAAGTGTACTATCGATACACTGGAAGGTTCAGAGACTACAGGTGAACTAATATATGTGACCACGCAACTTACATCACACCGGTAAAGGACATTAATGAAGATACTCCCAACCAGTCAATTTAGTGAACATGTAAAACTTAAAGGTTAAGAAACTATTTTGAATGATTATCTAAAGCGGTTACATGACGGTGCAAGATTTAGTGAATCTAGATAGAATGAAAAACATAGCACAATGTTTCAAGAGTTGAATAAGTCAATTTCTTGGTAGTTGTGTACAAATATGATTATGAATTCAAGGCATATTTTGGACCAATAATATTTAAGAACTATTTCACATTGGAGAAGACAACTTGAAGTTTGTTATGGATGATGCAGTGAGATTGTAATGTTTCTATGAATTGGTTATAACTTAAAAAAGAAATTTTGAATTGAAACATAAACCCTAATTAGGTTTACAATCAAAGGAAAAAGGCTATAAGAGGATATTTATTGTTAATATATGATGTAGTTGAAGAATTTGTTGTGATATGTTCTGAAGAAATAGTTGAAGTGTTAGATCTTGAACAGTGATTGTAGAGCAGATTACAGAAAAGATTCAGAATAGAATTTAGAGATAAAAAAGATCATTAAAGGATCTGGTTAGCATTTTGAAGTGCATTTCATGAGTCAATTCATTTTTTGTATTCCTAATAGTTTCAACAATCTAAAATCCCTTAACTGGGTAGTCTCTAATAAGACTTTTTATTGTAAATCCCTTAACAAGTTGAACAATGTTTTAGTGGGATTAAATCCTTTAACAAGGTAGTCTATAATAGGACTTTAGCTACTTCTAACAAGGTATCAATCACTCTTAATAGTGTCATTCACCTAGAAAGTGACATATTGTAAGCTCCTAATATAGCACTATTTTCTACTACAGTGAGAAGATTGTGGGTGTCATACCCACCGTATTTTTTCCCTCTAACCAAGGGGTTCCATGATAAAAATATAAGTTTTATGAGTGTGCATGTGTTGTTATTTCATTTTGTATTGTACTTTTACTTTACACTTTCTTTTTTATGCTGCATAGTTTGCAAGTTTCTTTGTTGTCATTCAAAGCTATTGGTAGAAGTCTAAGAGTTTTATTAGTAATGATTGTACTAAACAAAATTCCTAAGGAGAACTATATCTATTCTTTCTAATCTAGTAGCTGATGCTGATATTGATGAAGAAGCATCCATGATTGATCAACTCAAAATCTTAGTTGATGCAATTACCAGTCTAGAATATGACATGGAAGAAGAAATGATCAAGAGAGTAGAGAAGAGATTAGAGACTAAGATGATGGAGAAACTACTGCAAAAGATTGCACTTGAGAAAGTTTCATTGTTTGAACTAGTAAAATAACTCAAGCAATCACTACTTGAAGTTGGAAAAATCTTCAATAAGATATCTATTCCAACCAACTTCACTGCAGATATTTTGAGAAAGAAGGAAGAGATAGAAACAAAATTGACTACGCTTTTCAATCAATTGGACCCATTGAACAATTGAATTATGGAGAATACTACAAAATTGAAATAATTGACACATAAGGAGATGGAACTCAAGGCAGAGGAGGACATAATAAGAATGAAATTGTTCTAGAATTTCAAGCATTCTTGACTCCACACATGGATATTGATGGAGGAGTATCCTAGGATTCTTGGCAATGCTGTGTCAACCAAAAATATGTGTTTAGTTTGGAGTTTGGTAGCTTGGAGGAGTCCTTTGTGGTGTGTTTTGGTTTCCTATTTTCTTGGCTCCTATTGCTTGGCATGCTTTCTGAGTTGCTCGGTCTTACTTGCTAAGTTGTTCTTCTACTCGACATTGCTTGGGGAAGCTTGGCCACGTCTGTTGCTTGACTTTCTTGGTAGTCTAGTGCTCGGCAGTTAGGTTGGCTGACTATTTCTTATTTGGAGACTGACTTGCTGGATGACTTTGCATTTAATATTTGTATTGGGAGGCCGACTTGGTCTTGGGATTTTAATTAATTTCATTTCCAAGGATGACTTGTGGCTTTCTTACAATTTATAGGGGGTTTGTTTAGTTTTTTGAGGTAGTTCATTGGTGTGAAAAGGAAGACTGCATTTTGGTAGAAGAGTAGCCTATTGTTGTGATATGTTGCAGAGCTAGAGTTGAGGCTTAGAAATAGAAGGAGATTTCTTGGAGGCCTATGTGCACAAGTTCAGATCTTCTTGTAGGTTTCTACCAGATTATTGTAACCTGCTATTGCAGATCTGACTAGCTAGGGTTAGGGTTAAGTTGGATGTTGAGGGATCTCACAAAATTGTTATTTGTTTTGTAATTGGCCATAACTGGGAAGCCCTTACAACTCGACATGTTGCAATAAATTGAGTGTTAATTCTATTCTCTATTATTTTCTATTGTTGTTATTTCTGCTGTGTTGTTTTGGTTGTTGGATGTAAGTTTGGACAGTCCATTCTTGGATTCTTCGAGCTTGACTGCATCAAGTGGTATTAGAGCTGTAGGCTCATTTCTTGTGGTTTTGATCTGGTTCATTTCTTAGGGTTTTTGAAGATCTGGAGAGATGTCTCCGAGAAGATTGGACCCTAGAGCAATTACAGATCTTTTAGAAGAAGTGGAGGCAAGGATGACAGAAAGATTTAGATATAAGATGGCGGCCATGAAGAATGAAATTATGGAGGGTATCAGAAATGTTGGATTACATAGAGGTCCTAGAATGGATGATGGTTATGAAGAAGCTACTAAAGATTTTGAAGTTGCTAGATCTAGTGGAGATGATAGAACTGATCAGACGGCGAGATCTAGAGGAGGCAGATATGGTTAGTTGCAGAGATCTGAAGCTCGACTGAGTACAAATTATCAAATGGAGGTGTCCAATTTCTCAGGAATATTAAAACCTGAGGATTTGATTAATTGGATTGGTGAGTTGGAAGATTACTTTGAGCTAGAAGATATTGAAGATCTGCTTAGAGTGAGGTTGGCTCAGACTAAGTTGAAAGGGCATGCTTCTCTATGGTGGAAGGAATTGTAGAGGGACCGAGAAGAAGAAGGTGAGATGAAGATCAATCATGGAGGATGATGGTGGCGAAGCTAAAAGCTAAGTTCATCCCTACTGACTATGAAATTGAGTTGTTTAAGAAATTTCAAAATCTGAAACAGAAGGAGATGATTGTGGAAGATTATACCGAAGAATTATACAAGTTGAATATTCGATCTGGACATAGAGAACTTACTAAGGAAAAGGTGGCAAGGCATGTAAATGGTCTAAAATTCAATATCCAGGATGATATTGGTATGCTAAATATTCAATCAATAGAGGATTCTTATCAGTATCCATGAAAGGCAGAGGAGAAGTTGAAGAGAAGACACTATGGTAATTCTTGAGGGAAAGAGAAGCAAGAACAAGTAGTGAAAGATAAACCAAGAGCTGAGGAGGAACCAAAACCTGTTGAGCCAAGGATAAGAATAGATAGAAGTGTATTTAGAGGTACTTGTTACAATTGTGGGGAAGAAGGACATTGGTCTTATGAATGTCCCCGTGCAGATAAGAAAGTTAGTAGTCACAGAAATACTGTGGTGAATGAGGTTGCTGAGAATGAACCTGAAGGGGAGAATGTGAATCTTTTTCTTAGGAGGAATATGTTGTCCTTGAAGCAAACTGATTCTTTTCAGAGAAGAAATCTATTCAGAACCAGCTGTAAGTGCAAAGATAAGGTTTGTAGTGTCATAATTGATGGTGCCAGTTCTGAGAACTTTGTTTCATAAGAGATGGTTAGTAAGTTAAAATTGGAAAGAAGAAGACATCCTAATCCTTATTAGATTAGTTGGATACAAGATGTGTCTAAATTAAGGGTTGAGGGGCAATGTCTTGTTAATTTTAAAATTGGATCTTATTACGATGAGATACTATTTGATGTGCTACCTATGGATGTTTGTCATCTGTTGCTTGGTAGACCTTGGCAGTATGAAAAATATGCTATGTTTGATGGTCGTGCAAATACCTATGTGGTGAGGCAGGATGGATCCATGCATAGGCTACTACCTTTGTAGGAATTAGGGGCTAAGGTATGTGGAGTTATCAGATCTTTTCCGAATGATACTGACAAACCTAAGAAGAAGAGAGTTGACAAACCTGTCCTAGTGGGTGAAAGGAAGGACAAGATGAAAGAGAAAGAGCATGATATCTCTAAGGAGCTTATAGAAATAAAGAAAAAGATAACATATTTGACGAAGGTGGTGCACAAGACAGTGACACTTGTGACACAAAGAGATGGAGAAGACCCCAATTTGATTAGTCAGTCAAGTGAAGTGGATAGGTGTCAGCTATTGTCAATTGCAAGCAACAAATATGAGAGAAGTATAGAAGATGTGTCAGATGAGACAATGAACAGAGTGAAGAAAGAATGGAATGAAGGAAAAGAGGAGATATAGGTTAAGAACAAGTATGGAGTACTTGTTTTGATTCCCTTCAGATGTTCATGATTTCCTTTATGGGAACATCTTCTTTTACCTGGGGTGTCTAATGCAGGAGCATCCTAGGATTCTTGGCAATCCTGTGTCAACCAAAAATATGTGTTTAGTTTGGAGTTTGGTAGCTTGGAGGAGTCCTCTATGGTGTGTTTTGGTTTCTTGTTTGGTCAGATCTTGTTGCTCAGCATGCTTTTCGATTTGCTTGGTCTTACTTGCCGAGTTGTTCTGTTGCTTGACATTGCTTGGGGAAGCTCGGCCATGTCTATTTCTCAGCTTTCTTGGTAGTCTAGTGCTTGATAGTTGGGCTGGTCGACTGTGTCTTATTTGGAGGCCAACTTGATGGATGACTTTTCATTTAATATTTGTATTGGGAGGCTGACTTGTGGATTGCTTAGTATTTATAGGGGGTTTGAGTGGTTTGTTGAGGTAGTTCATTGGTGTGAAAAGGAAGACTGTATTTTGGTAGAAGAGTATCCTGTTGTTGCGATCTATTACAAAGCTAGAGTTGAGGCTTAGAAATAGAAGGAGATTGATTTGAGGCCTGTGTGCACAAGTTCAGATCTTCTTGTAGGTTTCTACTAGATTGGTATAACCTGTTGTTGTAGATCTGACTATCTAGGGTTAGGGTTGAGTTGGATGTTAAGGGATCTCATAGAAATGTTATTTGTTTTTTAATTGTTCGTAACCAGGAAGGTGTTACAGCCTGACATGTTGCAATAAATTGAGTGTTGATTCTATTCTATGTTATTTGTTGTTGTTGTTATTTCTGCTGTGTTGTTTTGGTTGTTGGCTGCAAGTTCGGACAGTCTATTCTTGCATTCTCCAAGCTTGACTACATCAGATATTATACAAGCATATCTTAAGAAAGTAAAAGTGTATAAGGTACTCCATACATGAGTACAATTGATAGTATGGAGGATCTAGCTTCTGGCTTAAACAGACATCAAATTTCCCTGACAACACTGAAATATTTATGGGAGTAGTCGGTTGGTACTGCAAAGGTACATTTCAAGATTATATTTGAAAAATTGTAAAGCTTAAACACCTTTGTATATACATTTTTTATCATATTTTTTTGGCTTTATTGTCAAAAAGGAGAAATATATAAGTAGATGAAAAGGGGAAGTATATAGTATACAGAGCATATAAGTTTTTTCCATCAATGCCAAAGGGGGAGAATGATTATATCAGAATGATAAGAACTGACATTGATGATGATCAAATAAAGGTATGGTTATCATTAATAGAAATCTAGTACATAGGTACTTAAGTTTTGTGTGAGTACATGAATTTATACCAATCGGTAACTACAAGTTAAGTAGAGCAGGTGAATAGACAAATAGGTGAAAAAGAGAGCAGTTGAAAGTCAAATTGGTTGAAGAAGTCAAGTATACTATCGGTACACTGGAAGGTTTAGAGACTACATGTGAACTAAGATATGTGACTGTGCAACTTAGGTCACACTAGTAAAGGACATTAGTGAAGATACTACCAACCAATCAATTTAGTGAACAGGTAAAAGTTAAAGGCTAACAAACTATTTTGAATGTTTATCTAAAGTGATTACAAGAAGGTGAAAGATTCAGTGAATCTAGAAAGAATGAAGAGCATAGTACACTATTTCAAGAGTTGAATAATTCAATTTCTTGGTAGTTGTGTAAAGGTCTGATTATGAACTCAAGGCATATTTTGGACCCATAATATTTAAGAACTATTTCACATTGGAGAAGATAATTTGAAGTTTGCTATGGACGATGCGGTGAGATTGTAATATTTCTATGAATTGGTTGTAACTGAAAAAACAAATTCTAAAGAGAAACAAAAACCCTAATTAGGTTTTCAATTGAAGGAAAAATTCTATAAGAGGATATTTATTGTTAATATATGATGTAGTTGAAGAATTTGTTGTGATATGTTGTGAAGAAATAGTTGAAGTGTTAGATCTTGAACATGGATTGCAGAGCAGATTACAGAAAAGATTCAAAATAGAGTTCAAAGATAAAACAAAGCATTAAAGGATCTAATTAGCATTCTGAAGTGCATTTTATGAGTCAATTCAATTTTTGCATTCCTAATAGTTTCAACAATCTAAAATCCCTTAATTGGGTAGTCTTTAATAAGACTTTTAATTGTAAATCCCTTAATAGGTTGAACACTATTATAGTGGGATTAAATCCTTTGACAAGGTAATCTATAATAGGACTTTAGCTACCTCTAACAAGGTATTAGTCACTCCTAATAGGGTGAGTCACCTATAAAGTGACATATTATAAGATCCTAACAGAGCACTATTTTCTACTACATTGAGAATATTGTGGGTGTCATCCCCACCGTAGTTTTTCCCTCTGACCAAGGGTTTCCATGATAAAAATCTAAGTTTTATGAGTGTGCATGTGTTTTTATTTCATCCAGTACTATACTTTTACTTTACACTTACATTTTTATGCTACATAGTTTGGAAGTTTCTTTTGTTGTTATTCAATGGTATTGGTAGAAGTTTGAAAGTTTTATTAGTAATGATAGTACAAAACAAGATTACTAAGGAGAACTATTGCTATACTTTCTAATCTAGTAGCTAGTGTTGATATTGATGAAGAAGCATCCGTGATTGATCAACTCAAAATATTAGTGGATGTAATTAACAGTCTAGATCATGACATGGAAGAAGAAATGATCAAGGGAGCAGAGAAGAGATTAGAGACTAAGATTATGGAGAAACTACTATAGAAGATTGTACTTAAGAAAGTTTCATTGTTTGAACTAGTAAAAAAACTCAAGCAATCACTACTTGAAGTTGGAAAAATCTTTAGTAAGATATCTATTCCAACCAAATTCACTGTAGATATTTTGACAAAGAAGGAAGAGATAGAAACAAAATTAACTACACTTGTCAATCAATTGGACCCATTGAATAGTTCAACGATGGAGCATCCTACAAAATTGAAAGCATTGACACACAAGGAGATGGAACTTAAGCCAGAGGAGGACATAATAAGAATGATATTGTTAGAATTTCAAGGATTCTTGATTCCAAACATGGATATTATACAAGCATATCTTAAAAAAGTAGAAGTGTTGAAGGTACTTCATACATGAGTACAATTGACAGTATGGAGGACCTGGCTTCTGCCTTAAACAAACATCAAATTTCCCTGACAACACTGAAAGAGTTATGGGAGAAGTCACTTGGTACTGCAAAGGTACATTTCAAGATTATATTTGACATATTGTAAAGCTTCAAACCATTGTATATACATTTTTTATCATAGTTTTTTTGGCTTTATTGTAAAAAAAGGGGGAATATATAAGTAGATCAAAAGGGGAAGTATATAGTATACAGAGTATATAAGTTTTTTCCATCAATGGCAAAGGGGGGGAATGATGATATTAAAATGATGAGAACTGACATTGATGATGGTCACATAAATGTATGGTTGTCATTGTTGGAAATATAGTACATAGGTACGTAAGTTTTGTGTGAGTACATGAAGTTATACCAATTGGTAGGCAATTTAACCAATCGGTAACTAAAAGTTAAGTAGAACAGGTGAATAGATAGACAAGTGAACAAGAGAACATTTGAAGATTAAATAGGTTGAATAAGTCAAGTATACTATCGGTACACTGGAAGGCTCAGAGACTAAAAGTGAACTAAGATATGTGACCATGCAACTTAGGTCACACCGGTAAAGGACATTAGTGAAGATGCTACCAACTAGTCAATTTAGTGAATGGCTAAAAGTTAAAGGTTAAGAATTTTTTTTGAATGATTATCTAAATCGGTTACATGAGGATGCAAGATTCAGTGAATCTAGACAAAATGAAAAACATAGTACATTATTTCAAGAGTTAAATAAGTTAATTTCTTGATAGTTGTGTATAGATCTAATTATGAATTCAAGGCATATTTTTTACCAATAATATTTAAGAACTATTTCACTTCGTTGAAGATAACTTGAAGTTTGTGATGGACAATGCGGTGAAGGTGTAATGTTTCTTTGAATTGGTTGTAATTGAAAAAAGCAATTTTGAAGAGAAACAAAAACCCTAATTAGGTTTATAATCAAAGGAAAAATGCTATAAGAGGATATTTATTGGTAATATATGATGTAGTTGAAGAATTTGTTGTGATATGTTGTGAAGAAATAGTTGAAGTGTTAGATCTTGAACAATGATTACAGAGAAGATTATAGAAAAGATTCAAAACAGAGTTCAAAGATTAAAAAAAAAGCATTAAAGGATCTAATTAGAATTCTAAAGTGCATTTCATGGGTCAATTCTTTTTTTTTGTATTCCTAATATTTTCAACAATCTAAAATCCCTTAATTGGGTAGTCTCTAATAAGACTTATTGTGTAAATCCCTTAACAAGTTGAACACTGTTATAGTGGATCAAATCCTTTAACAAGGTAGTTTGTAATGGGACTTTAGCTACTTCTAACAAGGTATCAGTCACTCCTAATAGGGTGAGACACCTAGAAAGTGACATATTTTAAGCTCCTAACATAGCACTCTTTTCTACTGCAGTGAGAAGATTATGGGTGTCATCCCCACCATAGTTTTTCCCTCTGACCAAGGGTTTCCATGATAAAAATCTAAGTTTTATGAGTGTGCATGTGTTGTTATTTCATTCAGTACTATACTTTTACTTTACACTTACATTTTTATGCTACATAGTTTGGAATTTTATTTTGTTGTTATTCAAAGGTATTGGTAGAATTCTGAAAGTTTTATCAGTACTGATGCACCCCCTCCTCTCAGTGCCTATTATTTCCAACAAGAACAAGTATAGATGAAATGTAAAATTGGGATGATTAGTCCATGTGCTGGTTGATTTTCCACAAGCTAGGGAAGATGAATTCAAAAACAAAACATGTATAGTAGTGTCCCTTTGAGAGGTGATTGTCAACTAGAGGGTAAATTCAAGAGAAAGTGAAACTTTGTAGGGACTAATTAGTCCCTACCCCCATCGAATTCCCACCAAGCTAAGAGTAAAGAAATCTAAATATGTCATGGCATGGTTCGAATTCCCATTTGATGGACTTGGACAATGAATTGGAGGACGGTTGATGTGATCCTATGGATCACCAGAATCCCCTTGTAACAAAAAATGAACAGTCTAAAATGATTTAATACTATTTTATAAGCACACTCAAAGTGTTTGACGACCCAAAAATATATTATGTCAATGAGTCAAGTATAAAATTAAACTTTCATTTTGTTTTGGTGTTTGAAAAAGAGCTTGATAACCTAGAAATAAATTATGTTGGTGAGTCGGTTGAGAATGAAAACTTAGAAACTGGTTTTTGTATTTAGGAGAGAATGCAAACATCCTGACTTAGTTCTTATTCAGCTTTGAAACACTTGTCTATTGAAGGTTTGGTGGAATTCAAGGTTATTTTCTCTGTTTCAAAAAGTGGGCCATTTGATCTCTTTCAAACGAGGAAAAAGGTCAACATAGTAAGCTATATGTGAGATGGGTGTTTATCATGGACAACTGTGAAAAGGTCATTCTAGAGTATCTACAATTTTTTAGCGAAGTTGTAGACTTTGAGATTCTTCCTCTTCACATATCTTGAATGTAAGACTCCAAAACATAATAAAAATTTGAAGGTCATCAAGAAGAAATTGGTTACAAATTGTATGGAATTATTCTTTGAAATTGCAGAGAACAGGGAAGACTACTCCAAGTTATATGAGGCTTATTCTAAAAACAACAAGCCGGGTGTGGTTTAAGACAGTCAAAATTATGCTAAAATGGTAGATACTCTATGATATCATTCAATAAAAAGTGGTGATGAAATGAATAGACTAAAGTATTGTGTCACCCACATGAAGGATGAAAAAATGACCCTACTCATTAGAAGTTGTTTGTACATGGAATGTCTTTGGAGACTTCTTGAAAAAATCTAGGTGAATCATATGAAATGCATGGATTAATAGATGTAGAGGTAGTTATGGTGACTGGAGTTGTGATAGTTATGGTGGGGTATGCCTGTACAATTACTAAGTTTTACTAAATTTGATATAACTTGTAGAAGTCTTATTCATAATGTTATTGAACAAAATTTCAAGAATTTAAAGTCTTACAATGCTTCTCTAGACTTGATAACAAAGTGTGTTATGAATAAAAATATTTGGACATGTTATGAATTACGATGTGTTATTCTACAACACATATTTGGACACATTTGGACAATAAAATATGTGTGTGTGTCTTGTATGGCATGTACCATAATAAGATAAAATGAAAGTATTATAGGATTTAAATTTATGAAGAAAGAAGTTAATGACCTTAGTTTGCCTCAATAACAATTCAAGCGTGTTATACTTTGTTGTATAAATTCAACATAAATATCAAGCGATAAACTATGTGAGATGCCTAAGGATATAGAAATGATACTTTTTCTATTGTATAGCTAAGTATGCTTGTAATTTCTCTTGTTGTTTCTAAATTATTCTGTAATCCTTGGCTAATAACCAAAGAATGTTGATAAAAAATCAAGTGTATTCATTCAATTCTTTATATTTGGTCCATTTGGCCATAATATTTAATGACTATCTTCTAAAAAATCAGCTTAGAATAGGCATTTCAATCTAGGCCATATCATGCGGCCTAGTCTAGAAATTTGGTTGCACTATTTGCTATCATATTTAACAGTGCAAGAAGCCCTCACAAGGTAAATGTTATAAGAAGAGTACAAAATAAGGCCCACAAAAACAAAATGACCAACTAGAGAGACATATAACCAGCTGATCATAACTATAACATACATGAAACCAAAAGAAGAGAACCAACCATGAAAAATTTAACCCTCTGATAAATCAAACCAATGGCTAGAACCGACAAAAATTAGATGCAAATCTATCGTGGTCGATCATCCTTTTGCATAATTGAATCATATAGCATTGCTATGGATACAAGTATTTTGGTTCCCTCTAATTATGTGAAATTTTTTTAAAAAATATATATATATTCCAAAGCTTTAATCATATTCATTTTTTTAATCTTATTATTTTTATTTATTTAAATCCATGTATTGCAATCTATTTGTATGTTAGTAATTCATATAACACATAACAAATAATTCTAATATTAAAATGTGTAGTATTTTTCTTATTTTAGGCATCACAATAACCCAACCCATTGACATTTTTTCTTAATCTAACCTTCTACCTTTTTTCATGTACCCACTACATACCAAAATGCTATTCCTAGTATGTTTTGCTCTTTTATCAAATCCTTGTCAAGAGAAATTGTTAAACCTTAAACTCTTTAGTCCTAAACCTAATTTCTTGATCTCCTCTCAAATATTTTATCCCTTACAAAAACATGTTTTCGTTCTTCTTTGTTATTAACTAATGGTGTAGGTATGAGGGTCACCAAGAGAATGAATTTGAATGGCTTATTTATTTATTTTATTTTTTTTACTTATTTTTGTTTTCACTTAAACATTTACTCTATGGTTTTTTGTTCTATTCTGAATGTATATAAACTTGCACAAATATTAAAGGGATAAACATGAAATGATCTACTTTAGTATTCTTGTTTATAGTCTACTTACAAATCTTTGGTAAAAATTTCATTTTGAGTGTATTCATGAGTAGGTAGAAAACAATTCATAGTTGAGAATGGAGTACATTTATTGAACATAGTTGGGTATGTGCAGGATCATGGTATGCCAAAAAGTAGCGATGTGAAAATGAAGTCATGATTGGTAGACTGATTGAAAAATAACTATAACTTTCAAATGGTATAACATTTCTTAAATCTGAAACATTTGTCACATTCTATGCTTCACCTACTACAATAAAATTGAATTTTTATTCATTTTGATGAAGTTTAGAATAAGTTAAGGTGGTCAGACATAAGAGTTTTTATATTTTGGAAATATTGTAGAAGTAAAATCATAATTAATTATTTACTTGGAATAAAATTAGAAAATAATATGTGTCACATCTGAACATGAGCCTACTAATTATATCTATAATTTAGTAAATTATCATTTGGTTGTGTTTAAGGTGATCAGACATACACCTACTTCTTATCTTTTTTTGTCTTGATTGATAGACTGATTGAAAAATAGCTATAACTTTCA
>MU227806.1:3013836-3029113 GCA_018584345.1 Thuja plicata | reverse complement strand
CTTGATGTTGGTAGGCCATTACTCTGAGTATTTGGAGAATATCATGCGACTTGATATTCTGTGACAAATACTTTTAAATGAAGCTCATGAGTTTGTGGATAGAATCGCCGATAGAGGCAATCCACACAAGAGCTTGTGGATAGAATCATCGATTGAGGCAATCCACACATTGAAGCTCGTGAGTTGTGGATAGAATCGTTGATAGAGGCAATCCACATGAGAGCTTGTGGATCGAATCGCTGATTGAGGCAATCCAAACATTGAAGCTTGTGAGTTATGGATAGAATCGCCGATAGAGGTGATCCACATGAGAGCTTGTGGATCGAATCACCGATTGAGGAAAACCACACCCTGAGATCGTGAGTTTATGGATAGAATCGCCGATAGAGGCAATCCACACGAGAGCTTGTGGATCGAATCACCGATTGAGGCAATCCACACCCTGAAGCTCGTTAGTTTGTGGATAGAATCGCCGATAGAGGCAATCCACATGAGAGCTTGTGGATCGAATCGCCGATGGAGGCAATCCACACCAAACACTTGTGAGTTTGTGGATCAAATCGCCGATGGAGGCAATCCACACAAAAGCTTGTGGATAGAATTGCCAATGGAGGCAATCTATATATTGGGGATATTTTGATATCTCTGATTAGACCTTCACAATAACTTTGTGATGTTATCTTGGATGATGAATTTTATCTTCCCTAGCTAAGAGGGAGTGTTGATGTTTGTAGCTTTGATCAGATAAAATGAATGAGATATTAATATTATGAGAATAGATTAACTTATGCATATCAATACATATGATAATAATAATAATAGATATTATTATTATATATATTATTATATTTACATACATTCATAATTGAGTAAATTAATCTATTATCATATTATTAATCTAATTAACTATTGAAATGGATTTGATCGAATGACATCATATTATTCATTATATAAATATCTGAATTGATAATATTGTTATATTATTCTACATTATATATATGCATATTAATATATATAATAATAATGATATTATTATATATATCAATATACATATACAATGTATAATATATATTATATTTGATTAAATAATATTTAATAATAATATATCGATTACTGATGAGTATCAATCAATACACTGTATTAATTAAATAAACCGATTAATATCAGCTATCATAAATATTGATTGATATTACTAAATCGTGTGATTCCAATACTGTCGAAGTCTATTTTTGGATATATATGACACTGATCGGGTGATCAGGCATCATCGATCATGTCTTGCTATTGCCATGTATTATGGCTTACTATCATCGATAGTATACTAGCGTGGATCGGTCTTAATTTGTATAAGGCATTGATTATTGTAAACATCGATTATTAGTATCGGTTTCAAGTAAATATTTTGTATATTGAAAAGACATGATTATATCAAATCATGTCTCCTCAAAGAGACATGCCTCTATATCATCATGTCTTCTATATTTATATTCAATGTTCATTTGATTGAAGACAAGCACATACAACATTATTTGAATGCAAGTCTCATCTATACAACATAGTATTGAATATTAAATATATTTATATATATCTGTTATTATATTGATAATAAATATATATTTATATATTATATATTACATATATTGAGGTTATCTAAGGAAAATTAAAAGCCATATAAATCTGATCTAAAAATAACATCACCTTTAGGTTTCTGTCTGTCTCTTTGTTCATCGATCAATTCACTACTCATGTGAAGTTTCTCAATGTGTTTCTTTGTCTCAACAAGTTCACCTTTTATGATCTGATTATATTTTTCCAATTCTAGATACTTGTTCTTGTAATGATCAAGGTTAATCTTTATTTATCCCAATATAATATTAGCATCCTTCAGAGCTTCTTCACTCTTGCTCTTAGCATCCTTTTCTTGTTGAAACTCTTTAACCATTGCTTCATTATTAAGCTTCAGAGTATCATTCTCTTGTTCAAGTTCCTTTATCTGATCTGCATTATCATTTTCTGAATCTTCTTTTATCTAAACCATAAGATCGTGTCTCTGATTTATGAAAAGTTCAAGCCGGACTTTCAATTTCTTAATGAATCCCTCAGATCTTCTTAGATTGAATCTCAAGTCACCATTCTCTTCTTTTTCTTTATCAAGGTCTTCAAGTGCCACTTCAATGTTCTCTTCCAAACTTAATGAATCCATCTTGATCTCCCTTAAGTTGTTTAACTTTCTTTTCAAGGGCCAATATCTCTGATACCAATTATTAGGATTGAGTAATACTGAGAGGGGGGTGAATCAGTATTACATCACTTTAAATTAAACGTAAACCAATTCCAAATAAACCATACACTTACTGAAATGAAAAGAACATAAAAAAATAAGCCATAACTCATAACACCATTATTTTTTATTGCGAAAACCTTGGCCAAGGGAAAACCTCGGTGGGGATGGTACCCACAAGCATGCACTAAAGTATAATGTCCCTATTAGGAGACCTAGCCCTGTTAGGAGCTGAATATTACATAGTACATTTCATTGTTAAAGGAATAACAACCCTGTTAAAGGTATACAATGCCCTGTTAGGGTCCAACTGATCTTACAACTCTTACAACAAAAAATTCTATTACAAAATGTTCTCAGTAATGAACAAAACAAGCATCTTCAATGCTTAGATAGTTCCAGTCATAGTTCTTCAATGATCTCTGTCAACCTCTGCTCTTGCATCTGCCATTCACATATATACATGTCCTTCCTTTTATCATATCATATCTTCGTTTTACAAAAAGTGTGTGTGTGTGTGTGTGTGTGTGTGTGTGTGTGTGTGTGTCATCATCATCATCATCATCATCAAGTCGGCTCTCTTAATTATTATCACACACTCGACTCTCAATACAAAATAGAATTAATAATGTAAAGAGAAAATACAAAGTCGACGCTTTTACATAACCAAAATATAGGTTATCCAAAATCATAATCCAACTTATCTTGTCAGGAGTCCATGACATACTTCTTAAATCATTGCTACTTGTTCAACTGCTCTGTTACGTTGTTATGTTGTCTGCGCATGTCTTCAAATCTCTCTAACTCTCTGTAATCATCATCAAAACCAAATCAATCTTAGGTGGAGTTCATACATACTCCATAGTATCTTCCTCTAATCTCGCTAGTCATAAAAAAATAATACTATTATACTCTGTATTTCTGCTTCTGTACTTAGTCATTTTGAAGACTGTATCTCCAAAGCTAAACTTCATTCTAAGCGATCAATATATTAGATGTGTTGCCATTAATGACAACCCATAAGTGTCTCATACCATACCAAAAACATCACTTGCCGACAATGGTTGAAATGAGAATGTTATTTTGGTGCAGAGAGTCTCTGTATTGGTAGTTGTGTTTGTGTTAAGTTTTGTTATTTGAGTTTTAGAGTTTGTCAAGTCTCTATATTATTATTTTTATGTTAGTGTATTAAAGAATTTGCTGACAAATGATTTGTCATCTACATCACTACTCTTCTAATTTAGTTTGGTTGACTTTATTAAGATAAAGACCCCCAATTTTTGGACCCATATACAAGAACTAAGGTGTAACAAGCAAGTGAAAGACGTGATCTTAGTTTAGAAGTAATGAACCTAAAAATTCTTAAAAATCTCTATATATGATTTTATTTATGTTCAAATAAAATGAAATGAGTATAACATTATATATAAAGATTCGATGTGTTTATTTGAAATCAATATAATTAACTTGAACACTTAATAAGATCTATCAAAACTATGTTTTATTATTTGTTGTATTTATATTAAGTTGCTTGTATAGTAAAGCATCTAAGAAAGAGATTTCAAATACCAAAAACACGAGTCAATAGCTTGCATATGAGGTCATCTTACTATGGACAACCATTACACTTCATTAGAATACAAACACTGGTATTTAATTTTTAAAAAAATTTACATTCAACAACACGCCACCTAGAATACTAATCCTTGATCAAAGGACATGCGTGTTTGATCAAAATCAAACTGGGCATATGCAAAGAAAGTAAATGGGTCATCAAAAGCATAAGAAAATGGTTTTGGGTAAGGGTGAGCRGAAACTTCTGGAAGGGTAGTCAACAATACCTCACAGTTATGATCAGATGTTGAGTCACTGGCAMTAGAGGAAAATTCCCCCAMTTCCACAGACATTTCTTCCACCATCTTTTAGAATAYAGATGAYTGCAAGAGGAGATTCAAAGCAGTTGTAGAAGTGGGTGGTGTGCTAATTGTTGGGGTGGTCTTCTTCACTGTAGTAGAAGCAGCAARCAGGGGACTATAGGAAGGATTTGTACATGAGTTGTATTTACCCTCCGAYGATCTGTMGAATTGTGCGTTCCCTCGTWTTGGTAGCTATGGAGGGCTCTGCTGCCATTTAGAATGTTATCAGAAACTGTGGAGAGGTGGGTTGGCGACAACACCCAAATTTATTTGACAAGCTAGACTAGAATAAAACAGCTAGAAATAAACATTAAGCGACAGTTTGATATGGTTTTGATTGAAAAATATTGTCTTCGCTGCAAATAATTTAGAATCAATATCCGCATAGAATTCCCTCTCTATGTCTAAAGCTAAAATTCAACTCTGAATGATTATCTTGTAATGGGCCAAATCGTTGATTTTGGAATTAGAACAACGAAGAGAGAGATACTTGTTACTATTAGTTGTTTCTTTTGTTTAAAAGGTTGAGTGAAATTTCTTTAAAGCAATTTGAGTTGGATATTTAGTAATAATTTTATTCTTATTCTATATACGTAAGATTGTTGTAGCAAATTGAGATCGTATTTTCCAAAGAGAAAGTTTGTTGTTAGATTAGATAGAAGATCCAACATTTGCAAGGTTTTTCGTACAGTGGGGTTTCTTCGGTATATCTGTGTTATTGTCTTTTTTGTGATTGGCTTCTATTATTTTTTTCTTCCACTATTATTTATTGTTACTTAACCCACAGTATTGATTGTTGTAAATTAGATAAAGATTCTATTCTATGAATTTATTATGCAATTAATCTATAGCTGGGTTAAAAGAAATTAACACTATTGGACATGCAATGTCTATCATTTTTTGTTTTGATGAATGAGAAAACTGAACATATCATAAGCCTCTACAACACATTGAGACAGTACAATGGAAAATTAATGTACGCATAAATATTGCAGGTTAAAAAGTATAAAATGGTAGACTTAATTTCAAATTACATTTAAATCATGAGATAAATTACGACCTTCAATATATACTTGACTATAAATAACAATATTTCTTATTTCTAAGATAGAAAATACCAAAATAACCTCATCTTAAAGAATCCATTGACGGTTCAATGTTACCATGGAACAATTCCAGCAAAGGCGTAATGCTCAGTTTTGATATCACGCTCAACTCCCCCAACGCCCCGCACAAGGATGGGGAAGAATTGAACTGAGCGTTGTTGATAAGAGAAAACAGCTCATGAACAGACACAACCGACCCCAATGGGTTTTTCAGATGGGAAAGTGGGTGGACAAAGCCTTAAAATATAGAGGAAAGGATAGGTATGGTAGGACTCAGAGTTACACTGCTGGAAATGGGGATCAAGAAATTCTTAAACGGTCATATTTTAAAAAAAAGGGAACTCAGTTGTTGGAAAACAGGGACAGGGTCCCTCCAAGAGAAGAACAAAGAGGATTCAGAAGTCTCTCATCCAAACACAAGGAGATCTTATCTCTAGAGTTTAACCCAAATCTCTTACCTATTTTTCCTACAACCAAAGCAGGAAGACCAATCAATCCCCCATTACCAAAGAAGGCTTGGTCCTCCATTCACTGGGAAATACACAAACGCAGACATCAGTTTTTTAGGAGCATCAAGGATACAAATTCATACATTGGTAAAAATCAAACACTACACAAAAAAGGCAACCCCATTTACAAATGGAGACCTATTCAGCATACTAAAGATAGGCCACAGGTATCCAAAGTGGGACAAAGAAAAGAAATATGTGAGATCCTAAGGAATAATAAAAAAGGTACAAGGGCGGGGAATACACATATAAACAATGGGGAAGTTCCTATCACTTTCTCATCAAAGTTCTTAGCTCAAAGATGCCATCTCCTGGAACAACAAGCTCTTATCTACAAAGTATAGAACTTAGAGTTATCATATTTTCAGTTTTCCGAATGGGCAAAATCCAACTAGACTAACATTCTTAGCATTGAATCTCTGGCTCTAGAGAATGGATATTTTCTTATAACCTTCTCTAATAAGATTACCAGAGACAAAAATTTTAAGAGTAAGGCTTGGTTCTACAATAACTCTGGAGTGCGTATGCAAAGGTGGACGCAGAACTTTGATATCTCTACAAATGAGATCAAGTTTATACCAATATGGATTAGTTTGAGTAATCTTCCTAGGGAATATAGAGATGAAGAAACTCTCCAAATTATTAGAAAAAAATTGGGAATATATCTAAAACATCAAAATACTGATGGAAAGGATTCAATAGGGCTCTGCCTACTTATGGAGCTTTCAAAAGAATTACCAAAATCCATCTTGATTAATTCAAAGTATGGTACGTGGGAGCATGCTATATCATATGACTCACAAGATATGGTCATATTTGAAGCAGACTCTTCCCAGAACACGAAGGAAGGCTTTCAGGGATCCAAGCATACTAATGCAACATCAATTGACTTAGATCCATATGTTTCTTGTTCTGTCTGGACCTGTGATCAGATTCCCACATTGGACCTCTTCCCAGAGGTAGGATTCTATAACGAACCTTTTACTTTAAGTAGGGATACAAATATAGGATTCTATAGAGAAAATATATTGGTCTTCTTCTGGGTTTTATATTGGAGAATCTTGGGTTACTTTCATAAAAGAACAAATTCAGCTATCCTCTTATTGGGGGCTCCAATTCCATCGGAACACAACCCTGGGGATCTTAGGCAACCTAAAATTACTTAATGTTTGTTTCAACTGATAAATACTAATCTACGAAGGAATCTAAAATTGAAAACCAGAGCTAAATATTGTCATAACACTGGCTCCTAAGGTGCTGCTTCTGAATCAGATTGTAATATCATCCTCTGGAATCTCCAAATTTAATCCTCAAGTAGCAGAACAATTACTTACACAATGGTTTAGAGAATTCCAAGCTGAAATTATATCCTACTTAGCGGATCAAGTGATGAATGAAAACACCTTTCCATCATAGATGGGGATGCCTTATGTGATTAATACAACAAAGATAAATAATGTTTCTATTGGACCTCAGCCAGTGGTAACTGAAAAGCAAGATGATGAAATTATGCGAACCAAAATTAGTGATTTATGGGTTTTGGCAAAGGCGGGTATGGATACTCCATAAAGAAGAAAGACAAAAAACAAGGATATTGAATCTTCCAATAATAGTTCATGAACTAGGAAATCCTCAAGAATTAGAGAAAAGGAACTAAAGAAGATAAGTTTTGAAGGGGGAGATTACCCCAAAAAGTCAAAATCAAAGAGTAAGATTAAAGGCGGAATTATCCCTTTCAAAAATATGGGAAACAAAAAACAAGGGGAGGACTCAATAGAACAACTGTCTGAGCATCAAGCTCTTAATTCGCCCATATCCCCTCGATTAAAGGCTATTTATGATCTTTTGGGGGGATCAGAACAAAGTAATCAGGGAATTGAGACTATTTCAACTTCTTTCAACGAAAAAATGTTAGATGAAGACTATGTTGAAGGGGAAGACAGATGGGACTACATTGAAGGAATGGGCTACTCTTCCTGCAAATCACCAGAAAGGTTTCAAGAGTTAAAAATAGACGGAGGTACTTGGGTCGAACAAACTGCTAAAGAGATGGATCGGGATGTACACACTTCTAAGGCTGATAACATTGACCCTCCTACATTCAAATTAGGCTTTCACAAAACCTCTATGAGTATAACAAAGGTTGACTATGGAATAGTCAAGAAAAAGTGCAAAGGGAGGAAATCCCAGTCTACATTAATATCTGAAGATGGGGAAGACATAGACCAAGCTAAAATTACGGAATATCTGAAAGTTGGGAAGGGGAAGTTCCTTCCCAAGTCACAATGAGGGTCCTCTCCTGGAATGTTAGGGGCCTCAACGCCCCTAAAAAATAGTGACTAATCAAACGATGTATTCTAATGGCGAAACCAAAGTTATTACTTTTTCAAGAAACAAAGATGGATATGGCAGGGCTATCCAATTTTTCCAAAATTATTGGAGACTAGCAGGTACAAGGGTTTGATGCACTAGGCTCCAAGACTCCAAGACTTGTCAAAGTAACTACATTAAAGGAAACAACCAATTGGATGTGTGGAGAAATCAAATGCTTACAATCAAATCTTTTGTTCCACATTATAAATGTGTATGGGCCCAACAAAAGAAGGAGAAAACAAGAAGTTTGGATAGAGATTAGTGAACATTTTCAAGTTATTAACAAGGAGAACATTATCCTTGGGGGAGAATTTAATGCAATAATAAACCTATCAGAAAAGATGGGGGGATCCCAAAGGGAATCTCAATCACAAATAGATTTTAAAGATTGGTTACAGACAAAATCTCTGATGGAAATTGAACTGGAAAATGGGAAGTTCACATGGAATAACAAAAGATTGGGACTTTGTAATATTGCAGAAAAACTTGATAGGCTATTCTTTAAAGGGGACTTATCTCTGTTCCACTTTGAACTAAAAGCATCTATCTCCCCCACTTCAAGATCAGATCACTTTCCCATACAGCTGGAAATTCTAGGAGAAAATAAACCACAGCATTGCCCTTTTAAATTTGAAAATATGTGGTTGAAAGATAACAATTTCTTGAATAAAATTGCAGAATGGTGGTTGGAATGCAAGACAAAGGGCTCCAAATTATTTTTCTTTGTATCCAAGCACAAGTATATAAAATAGAGTTGCTCATATGGAACAAAACAAATTTCAAAAACATTTTCTCTATCAAAGAAGAGATAGAATAGAAACATAAAGATCTGAATGAAATTGTTACGCAATTGGGTATGGACAAGATTAGATTTGATCAAGAAAGAGATATGTTAAGAGATCATGAAGAAATATTAGCTAAGGAAGAAACATATTGAAGACAGAAGTCTAGAAAAAACTGGCTAGATGCAGGAGATAAGAATACCAAATTCTTTCATAATAGCATAAAAGCTCGCAGAACTGCCAATAGGATTCATCAAATCACTAGGAAGATGGAACTCTCTCAGGACCAAAAAGAAATTCAAACAGAAATGCTGAAATTTTATACAAGGTTACTTAATCAATCTGAGAAATCTCATCTTGAGCCCCAGAATGATCTTCTTAGGGATATTCCATAGCTCATGATAGAGTTTAATAATTCTCTTCTCCTTGCCAAATTGTCTGAGAAGGAAATCCAAGATACACTCTCACAAATGGCACTGGACAAATCTCTGGGTCCTGATGGTTTTCCTCCATGCTTCTTTCTATATTGTTGGAACATTTTGGGGAAAGAACTTACTAAGGCACTAGAGGCGGGAAGATCTTCAGGTAGATTTTTAACTGAGATTAACAACACCTTTATTTCTCTAATTCCTAAAAAGGATAATTCCTCTAGTATGGACAAATTCAGACCAATTTCCTTATGCAATACCTTATATAAAACCTTGTCGAAAGCTTTGGCTTCTCGACTTAAACTGGTGTTAAGGAAAATCATTGGGGAGGAACAAATTGGTTTTTTTCTAGGAAGATCAATTTTAGATGGAATAATTATTGCTCAAGAGATTGTTCACTCAATCCAATGCAATAAGCACCCCAATATGATAGTGATATTAGACATTAAGAAAGCTTATGATAAGGTGGATTGGAGATTTCTTGCAAAATGCATGGAGAAGTTTGGTTTTGCTAAAGCATGGATCAATCTTATTTATTATTGTATTTTTACACCCAAATTCTCCATTCTGATCAATGGGACTCCAGTGGGCTTCTTTAAGGGAACCAATGGAATTAGACAAGGAGATCCCCTTTCTCCCTTCCTTTTCATTATAATGGTTGAAGCCCTAGGAAGGAGATTCATCAGATACCAAGAGCAAGGCCTCATCCATGGGGTAGAAACTACTTCTTTGGTCAAAGCAATTACACATCAGCAATTTGCAAACGATATAATTTTGTTTGGTAAAGCAAATAGAATAGAGGCATCACATATGAAAGAGATCTTGGATAAATACTCTTTAGCTTCTGGTCAAGAGGCTAACAAAGATAAGTCAACAATATATTTCTTAAATACAAAGAAAAAAGTTTAGCAGAATATACAAAAGGTGTTTAAATTCAAAATTGGCTACTTTCCTTACCAATATCTTGGCATTCCAATTGACAAAACTTTAAGAACAGATGCAGCTTGGAAACCTATTGAAGAAAGAATGGACAGGAAAATGGATGCTTGGAAATCCAAGTGGTTATCTTGGTCTGGTAGGATGGTTCTAATTAAAGCAACCCTTGCACTGCTATTCCTATTTACCTTTTATCATACCTTTCCCTTTCAGTTGGATGCTATTGGAACATAGTTAAAAATTTGAGAAAATTCTTTTGGCAAGGTACAGACACTAAAAGAAACATTAATCTCATTTCCTGGGATAGGATTTGCAAACCTTTGGAGGAAGGTGGCACTAGGATCAAGGATCAGATGAAACAAAATCAGGCATTAGGTGCAAAGCTTATTAGAAAATTCTAAAAGAACCAAGTCTTAAATGGGTCAAAATTTTGAGGGGAAAATACTTTCATTATCTAAATGATGAGAAAGTGATCAGAACTTCCATTCTACCAAGAGGCTCCAAAATTTGGAATTTTATTTACAAATCTAGAAAAGTCATAGAAAATAATACCTCATGGAACATTAAAGATGCGTCATATGCAAGTTTCTGGGATGATTCTTGGGGAGGGCTTCCTAGTATCAACATGTTGTTGGGAAAGAACAACATCAGTCAGGTTTACACCAAGGAATGGGGGGCCCTAGTCAAAGATTATATTGTCATAAATTCACATATCCCTTGGGATGGTTCTTGTAAGTGGAAATAATTTGATATTCCAAACATCGATCTAAGTGAACGTATTTCTTTGGTTCAAATTTTACAAGAAAGATCCTTTCTACTCACGAAAGGGAAAGATGAATTATTAATTTGGAATGGATCTAAAATAGGGGATTATAAGGTTAAAGATGGTTACAAAATCATCACTGGCATCTCTTCCCAAATATAATCACAAACTTCTAATCAACTATGCTGGAACAAAAACTGTCTCCCCAAAGCAGAAATGTTTTCTTGGGCAGCTATTCAGGGTAGGATTCTAATTGCCAATTGGTTCAAGAAAATGGAATATTGTGGGCCCTCTAGATGTGTACTATGCTATAATGAGGAAGAGGATTCAGATCACCTACTTGTATCTTGCCCCTTTGCAACCGAATGCTGGCAATGGTTATGTGCCACGCTTGGGTGGTGTTCGGCTCTTCCAAATGATATTCTTTCTCTTTTTACATCATGGCCTCTGATTTTCAAGGGAAGTCTCTGCAACAACTTATGGATCATTTCCCCTTCTATCCTTATTTGGGAAATATGGAAAGAAAGGAATAGAAGGATTTTCCAAAATGTTTCCTTGGAAAATATATCCATTCAAAGTAGAATTGAAGCATCCATTATGGAAGTTTTGAACTCTAGAATACAATTACAAAGTAAGAAACATAAATTGTACACAAGCTGGGATGATCTAATGATTAAGAATTGGTTTGGATTAAAACTTCCTGCAGTAATAGGGATTGGTGCCAAAGCTAATGCAAGCTTAAGGTCAAATTGTACATGGCAGCCTCCCACTCCTGGATGGAGCAAGCTAAATTTCGATGGTGCCTCAAAAGGTAATCCATGTCCTTCATGTGCTGGTTGCATTATTCATTCTATTGAGGGACATTTGATTGCACAATGGGCATGCCCACTAGAAAGGGGTACTAGTAACATGGTAGAATTCAAAGCTCTTCTACAAGGGCTATCATTGGTTGCGGAATTAGGCATTAAAAACATGGAAATTGAAGGTGACTCATTGATAACTATAAATGCAGTTAGAACTAGCTTGATACACAATTGGAAACTTCAATCCATTTTAGAGGTGATTCTAAATCTAACTAAGAAATTTGAATTTATAACGGTCAATCACATCTTTCGGGAGGGGAATGTGTCGGCAGATGACTTGGCCAATAAAGCAACATTTGGGGAATGTATTAAAGATATCTGTTAACTCTTTTTAAAGTCCAGGTCATTTCACACAACTACTCCCACAGGAAAAGTGTTCGTTGTTTTGATTTGACAATCACAACTGGCCGTTCTGAAGCTGAATTAATGAAAAAGATTTTCATTATCTCTCTGTCGTGTGGATGGAACATTTTTCTCACAACACATATCTCCACCTGAAAGGAAATGCATTTGCATACTTCCTTACACAACATACCCTCCTTTATGAAAATCAATTAACAGGTATTTCTCTGCAAGGACATTACTTGCAATTGTAGGATTCTTTTATATTCTTCCACTTGCAACTTCTTGCAATGAGGCCTTTAATGTGAAAGGAAACTAAGGGTACACTATCAGGGTGGGAGTGATCATTCCTCTTCTTTGTCTATTAAGTACGCCATCGCCTATGCTCTTGTAAACCATGGAAGTTTATAGCTTAACAGCTCTGGCCTTTTTCTTGACTGCAGGTCTAGCTTCCTCATAATGGACTCCCCAATAAAATTCAAAGTGACTGTTGAGAAATGGGACTTTGATGAGCCAATCTCGCACAATCACCTTGGAGAAATTTGTATGTACCAGCACCCTCTAGTCTTCCACGCGGTTAGGAAGGTACTGGGCTTCAATTTTCTAAATACCAATCATAGATATAGGGTGCTCTCAGATATTTGTGCTCATTTCTTGGCAAGCCTCCTTATTGCCGGAACCCATAAGAATCATGCTGAAGAAATTTGCGATAGGCTTTTCTTCAATAAATTCATTGTGGATTTGCATAATGTACTCCAAAACATTGATGATGACCTTACCACCCATTTTCCATGGGACCAAACTACATCTTTAACTGTTGGACAATGATTCCTGGGGTTTTCTGTTGGTCCTAGGAGGATTTTCTACGCTGGCCCTCCTCGTCGCCTCCATATCTTATGGGGGTGGGATTGGGAGGACAAACAAATGCACATCTCAATGATGAAGAAAGGGATCAACTTTCTGTCGAAGTTCTTAGGAATCGAAGATGGGCTCTTTATTCCCTTTGGGGACGAGATTGATGAGAATCTTCCATGGGTGTACAAATTCAAATATGATGAAAAATTGGATGGTTTGGGCAGCCCGGTGTCTTCAGATACAGAAATTGGGGGTGAGGGTTCGGGTGGCAATTCAGATTCAGACAAGGAGGAGGACTCGGAGAAGGTTTCGGGGGAGGCTACTGATGAGGAGGAGGATGGAGAATATATGGAAGAGGCTGTAGAGGAAGACTCTGAATCGGTTGAGGTGTCCCCAGAGGATGATTCGATGGGAAACAGTGGAGACACAATACCGGATAAAAGCTCCAAATCTGACTCCGCTCCAAGCACGGAGAACGACACTACTTCCCCTTCTGATTGATATGCAGCATGGATTAGCTCTGAGGGTAGCTTTTTTGATGGGGAGGTCACCTTACTAACCTGGATTCCTACTCTCTTCTAGGAATCTAACCTTGGATCCTATTCACTTCAGGATCCTCTAGACTCACACTTGAGTCTCTTAGGGCTACTCTCAGACCCTAACCAGAAGGACTTAGATATTCCCTCTCTCCTAGGTTTCCTACCCACCGAAATGTCTTACTCCTCATTGTACCTTACTCTTCATGAATGAATCAGATCAGTCATGCACCTTTCTACTCTTATCTTTCTCCTACAAGTTCCCTAGCCGAACCATTCAAGCTCGCCTAGGACTTGTATACAATTCTGACTAGCCTCTTCTCCAACACAATCATTTAAAACAGAAATAATATACATGAAGGATGCTTCTTGACTGTCACACTCCATAGAATGGATTATCAGAGTTAAGAAGCATCCATAATACTTAACTGAAACAAAATCCTACTCTACAGAAGTCTGCTCAAAACAGAAAACACACAAAATACAGAACACTTCTCTTTATTGAAAATCATAAGTTTACAATGCACATTCAAAATCTCCTCTGCTAGTCTACTCTGTCTTGAATTTCTCTAACAACAACAACAACCTTTACAATGGTTTCTTCCTTCTATTTTATCTTCGGCTTCTTCTTGATTATGTAACCTTTTCAGTTACCTGTCCACCTGAGAATTCCAGATGTCTATGTTCTTCATTTTCTTCTGCAAATTGTCATCAACTTTATTTGCATGGTTGTTACTGTGGACAACGTTCATTATCTGTGTCATCTCCTTTCTATTTTGACGGTTATGACTTTTCAACTCTTTCTCCTGTTGACATGTCATCTTTCACACTGTTTATGTTGTTCATCGCATAGTCGCGAGTTATATTCACTCTTCATGTTTTGATCCGCGACTGAGCGATAACATGCTCGTCGCGCTCCCGCAATGCCTTGACCCGAGCTGTCATTTACTCTACGACTGAGCGATGTCTCCTCGTCGCGTGCCCGCACTACTTTTTCACGAGTTGCCACTTGCTTTGCGAGTCTGCGAGGCACGGTAGTCGCGCACTCGCGACCCTTCTGGACGAGCTGGCAATGTCTCTGCGACCTTACGCTACACTGTGGTCGCGCACTCGCTCCACTTAAATCCGAGCTACCAATTTCCTTGCGACTGAGCGATGAGCTCTTGTCGCGCACTCGCCATGCTTGAAACGAGCTGATGTTTTCATCTGTGACTGAGCGATGAGCACTCGTCGCGTACCTGCAATCCTCTGACACGAGCTGCTAAAGTCTCTGCGATTGAGTGATGCCTTGAAATCGCATACTCGCACTGCTCATACTTAATTGTCTGTTCATCTCGCGACTGTGCCATGCTTAGGTTGTCGCTCGCTCGCACACCCAAACTGACTGTCTGTCTTTGGCGACTGAGCGATAAGTGCTCGTCGCGTTGTCGTGCCGGTTTTACACTAACTGCTGCTAGACCGCCAACTGTGCGATTAACTATCATCGCCTTGTCGCAACAGTTTTCCCCTAACTGTCATTTATCTTGCAGGCTTGCGATGAACCGTCTGTCGCATTGTCGCGCACTGTCTTCACTGAACTGCTAGCCG
>MU227806.1:2998468-3008761 GCA_018584345.1 Thuja plicata | reverse complement strand
GGAATCTAACCTTGGATCCTATTCACTTCAGGATCCTCTAGACTCACACTTGAGTCTCTTAGGGCTACTCTCAGACCCTAACCAGAAGGACTTAGATATTCCCTCTCTCCTAGGTTTCCTACCCACCAAAATGTCTTACTCCTCACTGTATCTTACTCTTCATGACTGAATCAGATCAGTCATGCACCTTTCTACTCTTATCTTTCTCCTACAAGTTCCCTAGCCGGACCATTCAAGCTCGCCTAGGACTTGTATACAATTCTGACTAGCCTCTTCTCCAACACAATCATTTAAAACAGAAATAATATACATGAAGGATGCTTCTTGACTATCACACTCCATAGAATGGATTATCAGAGTCAAGAAGCATCCATAATACTTAACTGAAACAAAATCCTACTCTATAGAAGTCTGCTCAAAATAGAAAACACACAAAATACAGAACACTTCTCTTTATTGAAAATCAGAAGTTTACAATGCACATTCAAAATCTCCTCTGCTAGTCTACTCTGTCTCGAATTTCTCTAACAACAACAACAACCTTTACAATGGTTTCTTCCTTCTATTTTATCTTCGGCTTCTTCTTGATTCTGTAACCTTTTCGGTTACCTGTCCACCTGAGAATTCCAGATGTCTCTGTTCTTCATTTTCTTCTGCAAACTGTCATCAACTTTATCTGCATGGTCGTTACTGTGGACAACGTTCATTATCCGTGTCATCTCCTTTCTGTTTTGACGGTTATGACTTTTCAACTCTTTCTCCTATTGACATGTCATCTTTCACATTGTTTCTGTTGTTCATCGCATAGTCGCGAGTTATATTCACTCTTCATGTTTTGATCCGCGACTGAGCGATAACATGCTCGTCGCGCTCCCGCAATGCCTTGACCCGAGCTGTCATTTACTCTGCGACTGAGCGATGTCTCCTCGTCGCGCGCCCGCACTGCTTTTTCACGAGCTACCACTTGCTTTGTGAGTCTGTGAGGCACGGTAGTCACGCACTTGCAACCCTTCTGGACGAGCTGGCAATGTCTCTGCGACCTTGCGCTGCACTGTGGTCGCGCACTCGCTCCACTTAAATCTGAGCTACCAATTTCCTTGCGAATGAGCGATGAGCTCTTGTCGCGCACTCGCCATGCTTGAAACAAGCTGATGTTTTCTTCTGCGACTGAGCGATGAGCACTCGTCATGTACCCGCAATCCTCTGACATGAGCTGCTAAAGTCTCTGCGATTGAGTGATGCCTTGAAATCGCATACCCGCACTGCTCATACTTAATTGTCTGTTCATCTCGCGACTATGCAATGCTTAGGTTGTCGCTCGCTCGCACACCCAAACTGACTGTCTGTCTTTGGCGATTGAGCGATAAGTGCTCGTCGCGTTGTCGTGCCGGTTTTACACTAACTACTGCTAGACCGCCGACTGTGCGATTAACTATCATCGCCTTGTCGCGACAGTTTTCCCCTAACTGTCATTTACCTTGCGGGCTTGCGATGAACCATCTGTCGCGTTGTCGCGCAGTGTCTTCACTGAACTGCTAGCCGTCTGCGACTGTGCGATGAGCTCACCGTCGCTCACTCGCTCACTTAAGAACTTAACTGCCGGCTAGCTCGTGAGTTGGCGATTCACTGTTTTCTGTTCTCTGTTGGCCTCTGCGACTTTGCGACAAGACAAAAGATAACTGGCCCGCTATGAGACCGTTAGTGTTTAGGGGAAAAGAAACAAAATTTGGTAACCGTGACCATTCTGCAAAAAATGCTAGGGCTTGGGAGCTAAAACCCTAAGGTGCTCTGCACCATTTTTGACGTTTTTTGTTTTCATACGTATACTAGAACTCTGTTTTTAATTTATCATTTTGGTTGAGTAGTATTGCTCTGGATATTGGTTCACAGTCCTCTCGGTTGGACTGGGTTTTGAACCAGGAACTTTCATGCGTTTGCTTTACTTTTTTTACAATGTTTCTTGCTTTCTGTTTAATATAAAATCTCGGCTTCGGCCTCTTATTGATAAAAAAAAAGACATAGAAAATACCATACCATAGTAGAATACACCATTATAAAATCAAAAGGATTCTTACTGCATATAAAAGACAATCATAGATAGTAGAGATAAACTCATACACTATAGACATAATAAAACAGTAAACATTTTAACTATTTTCCTAAAACTTGAGTACATATTATGCAATTTCAAATTTATGGAGAGATGGGGTTAAGAAAAGACTTCAAATTATCAAATTGGTTGACAGGTTAATTAGTATAAAAGCAATAATTAGATCGAATGAAAATGAAGGAGTGAAGGAATTTGTCAATGAATTTGAAGAAAGGCATCCCCAATCCACAACATTCTAGCTATAATCAACATCGAAAGCCCATTCAACCAAATAATTGGCAACGACATTCCACTCACGAAACATATTAATAAAATAGGCAAAGTGAAATTGTTAAATAGGGAGACCATATAAAAAGCCAACTTCAAAAAAGATTGTGGAGTTCTCCCTTTATTCCAAAGGGAAATCAAAAGCATTGAATCCATCTCATAGATGCCCTTTTTATAGCCTATCACAGTTTTCTCATCAGCTACTAAGACAACAAGCGTCTTGATGTGTTTATTTGTAGCAATCCTATAACTGATGAAAAAAATGAACTGGTTGTTTACCATCCCTTTCAATCCCACGAAGTCTATTAGAATACTTAATCAAGAACCATGAATATTAATCTTACCAAATTCCAAAAGAGGAAGAGACCACTTGCTAACTCTATTCACTTTACTCAATGATCTAACTTTAGACTTAAGATTGCTTGAGGAATTCAACTACTACAAATCTAATTTTTAAAAATTTATATTATAAAAAAAACAACATCCAAACAACACCTGACAACAAATTGTTGCATGCCATTCAGAATTATGACTTGTGGAAAGGGCAAGCCCATGTCGACGGTGTTTTTCCTAGACACTTTCTTCTTAACAAGGAACCCTTTGTAGTTATTTATGATTGCGTTTAACAAACTTTTGAATTACAGAGCATCATATTCCTTCAACAGTCCCTTCACAATCATGGCAGAACATTAGGAACAGAGTTAAGATGCAGAATTCACTCTAAGGTTAATGCATTGTTGGTGATTCTAGGCCATGATCATGATTCTCCGATTGTCTCCTCAGCTCACCCTTCACAATCATATTACAGACACCAAGGAAACGTTACTCTGCCTCGTTCCCCTTTGGTGGCCCTGCATCATCCTTCAATGCCGAGCTCTAACCAGGTACACAATAGAACCATTAACGAAGACTAACTGGAACACCATGACGAGAATGAGGTAGAATTGCAACCAGTGGAAGAATAGAAGTGTAATATCAAATGGAAATTTGGACAAGCATGACCCTTTGAAATTTTGTTTTCAGTAGGCAAATCTTCGACCTAAACAACTAATGCAGTCGACCAAGTTATATATAAGTTTATTTTGATATTCGGGCCCATGTCATTTTTTGAAATTACACTTTGAATTGGCTTTTGTAATTATGGAAAATGTAAAAGTGATAGTCATATGAGCCTGAATTGTATAGAGTGTGCATTTGTCCATATACTTTGTATTTAGAGTCATGATCGGAGGTTTTCTTAACAGGGTTTTTCCTCCCAGTAACTTTTTGAACAAGTTTATAATATTAATATATTAAGTGGCTTGCCACCTTTCCACTCCCCGAAACCCCCCCTCGCCACTCCCTCCCAAAAAAAAAAAAAAAACATCCAAAGGACGCTTGTCATATTATTTGGCAAATTTCATTTCTGTCACGTCCCTCCATTTGAAACCCATTATAAATAGCGTCATTTTGTCAACGCCAATTTGGTGAAGTCTCCAAGAGAGAAAATCATAAAAGTGACATAAAGAAATCATCTTATACTCTACTATCTAAAGATTTGATAATAAATAATAATCGATATATAAAATATAAGTAAATAAGTATAATATTAGTCATAAAAATAGATAATAATAAAATATTAATATTAATATATATTTTAAATAAATGTAATAATTAAATAATAAATTCCTAATAGAAAATAATAATTTGATAAATTAAAATAGTATAATATAATCTCAACATAATAATATTTTTTAGATAATCTATTAATCAATGTAATAATATTAATATAGTTATTAATATTAGTACTAATAAATCAATATCAATAAATGTAATTATCAATATAAATATTAACAAAACAATAATAATAAAATTAATATAATAAATAAATATCAAGAATATTAATATTAAATATTAAATCAAGATTTGGAAAGTCACGACACTTTGCAAGAATATTTAAATGACATGAAACTAGCAAAGAAAGACAAGGTAGTTGTACTTTCCATTTTTCTTTTAAACAAACTTATGCTCCTTGTTGTAGGATTTTGGAGTCAAGGGCATAGTGATGAAATAAATTTTCCTAACCCTGACTTATTAAATTATAGGGTTTTAAAAATGCTTGCATTATGTGTACACATTGTGTATGCTCTATGTTTGCATGCATTCATGTGTATGCTTTGTGTCTTTATCATTCATATATCTACACCGTGTATGCTTTGTGTGTTCATATAGTCATGTATGCTTTGTGTCTTTATCATTCATATATCTTACGTTTCCTACATTCACATATACTTTATGTGTGACTCTATTTTTGGATAAATAGAACGGAGTCCTAGATTCATTACAAGCAGAAATTTGAATTAACCAAGCCCTATTTGATTCGGTAATCACCATTGGAATAACTCATACATCTTGGTTATAGGAGGTAGAACAAATATAAGAATGTTCATTTCTTGAGGACAAGCAAATTTGGGAGGGAAGGACTGTCATGTTCCTCCATTTGAAGCCCACTAGAGATATCGTCATTTCGTTGACGCCAATTTGGTGAAGTCTCTAAGAGACAAAATCATAAAAGTGACATAAGGAAATCATCTTATACTCTACTGTATAAAGATTTGACAATAAATAATAATTGATATATAAAATATAAGTAACTAAGAATAATATTAGCCATCAAAATAGATAATAAAAAAATATAAATAATAATATATATTATACATAGATATAATAACTAAACAATAAATTCTTAATAGAAAATAACAATTTGAGAAATTAAAATAGTATAATATAATCTCAACATAATAATATTTATTATATAATCTATTAGTCAATGTAATAATATTAATATAGTTAATAATATTAGTACTAATAAATCAATATCAATAAATATAATTATCAATATTAATATTAATAAAATAATATCAATAATATTAATATAATAAATCAATATCAAGAATAGTAATATTAAATATTAAATCAAGACTTGAAAAGACAGGAACCTTTACAAGAATATTTAAATGGCATGAAACTAACAAAGAAAGACACCATAGTTTTACTTTGTATTTTTATTTTAAACAAATTTAAAAAAAGTACACAGAAAAAGGAGAAAATATAGGAGAAAAAGATGGAGGAAAAATAGATAACAAAAAAGAACACGAAAATATATAAGAAATAATAGTATTAGACGAAGACATAAAGGTGATAAATTAAGACAATAGCATACTTTGCAAAGGGGGGGAATGAAAAAATGGAAAATCATTATAAAAGAAGTATTGAATAAGCTTTCTTTAATATAAGGAATATCCCCTCCTTAAAATAAGAAATTAATGGTATGCAATTTCATGTCCTTTCTATATATTTCTAAGAGTTTTTTAAAGACAACCCTATATGAAATTATTTGTTTATAAAATATCATAATGCATAATAAATATGAAATATATTATATAGATAATTATTTTAGTCAAGAAACCTTATGTTATGTGTTAATAAAGATAAAATCAGAATTATCTATATATATAAGAATGAGGTCAGAATTATGTATCAGTTAAGTTACATATATTTATTTATATTTTTGTAATATAAAATATTAATATATACTTGGTCAATTCCTTAATAACTCATTTATTACTATTAAGGGGATATGGAGTGTGTAGGAAGAGGCGGGTAAATCAATCACATGATGGAAAGATCCTGAGATAGGTAGAGTCTTGAGGGAATCCACTTGTAGACTATGCAAGCATCCTAGCACAATAAATCTACCATCTTTGTATAACTGGGAATTGATATTTTCCTAGTAGAAAATGTTAGAATTTGTAATTTCCAAATGCAACCCAACCACTTATGAGAATTTTAGAACAAATCAAATAAGGTCCTAAAATAGATTTATTATAATTTTGAATTACATTGATTAGACATAACCTTGAATATTGTGATAAATTACAACCTTCACTTTAAGCTTGACTATAAATAACAATATTTCTTATTTCTAGTATACAAATACCCTACTATAGTAGAATAACCCATTGTATATGGGCTCAACTCTCAAGAAATAACAACTAGCACCAATATAAAATCCAGAACAAACATAGTGCGCATACCAGACCATCATAGAAAGCATGTAGCTGGTAGGCATTTTTAGCGGACACAAAGATAAGCTACAATAGCATCCATCCAAGCAAAGCATTTGTACCTCCATTTTATGTGAAAGCACAATACTGCAATTATAGTAGCAAATCCCAAGCCGTAACATAACCCCACTGACACTGCCCACCATCGCTCCATTTTATCTGTATTATTTGCATCTGATGTACTATTGGACTCTACCTGCCTCCCTCTTTCGCCAAAATTTGAGCTGTGTGTTCTATTTTGGAGTGGAGGCCCCCTAAGTTTGGCGTTCCCTAGAAATGAAGAAGCTTCAAATGTTGAAAACTGATTTCCCTGAGGTATTAGCCCAGAAAGCAAATTGTTTGAAAGATTCAAGACAGAAAGGAATGTGAGACTTACAAGCTCCTGGGGAATCTCCCCGGACAACATGTTTACTGAAAGATCAAGGGACTGTAAATTAATCATCTGACCCAAGGATTCTGGAATTGAGCCACTCATATTATTGTTTGAAATATTGAGAGCGACTAGACCGCGTAGAAGTCCCATTTTCTGAGGAATGCTGCCATAGAGCTTGTTGTGTGAGAAGTCCATGACTTTGAATGATTTCCAGATTTTTGGATATGGGCGTACTGTTCCTTTAACCCAGAGGGTTATTTGGTCCACAAATAATGCTCTTTTATAGATGTATGTGTTGACATCAGTCCAAATACCCTCCGATACCTCATTACTTTTTATTTCAAAACTTTGAGATTGATCTATCATAGCATGTAGCATTTCTAAATTTTCAGGAATGGTTCCTGATATATTGTTATGAGATAAATCAAGGACCTGAAGATTCTGTAGCTCAAACAACTGTGGTAGAATAGTTCCTTCAAGGTTATTATTTGTCAAGCTGAGAATTTGTAAATGTCTCATTTTTCCAATCCAACTGGTGATGCTACCTTGAAATCTATTATTTCCCATGTCGAATACTTCAATATTTGTACAATTTTCAATAGACGATGGAATAACACCTTGCAAATTGTTTCCATTGAAGTTTAATGTGAGAAGTTGAGTTAGATTTCCCATCTCCTCTGGCATCTCACCATGTAAATTATTCTGAGCCAAATTTAAACTTTGAAGAGATGTACATCTCCCCAGGCCTGGTGAAATCACACCCCTTAGTCTGTTGTATGACAAATCCAAAATGACCAACCCGTTTTCATCTTTACACATTGAATTTGGAATACTTCCACTCAAACTATTCATTGACAGGGACAAAGTGTGGAGTGGAATAATTGTAGCAGGAATCGAGCCATTGAACTTGTTATGTGACAAATCCAATGTGTATCCATGAAATGAAAGATCTGAAATAGGGCCATGAAAGCTGTTATTATGCCAGTCCAAAAAGAGAAGCTTACTATAATTGAGCCGGGGCAGAAAGCCTTCGAGTTGGTTATTTGAAAGATTAAGCATGTAAAGATTGGTAAGATCCCGCAGCCATGTAGGAACATCTCCCTGAATTCTGTTACCTGATAGGTCCAAGTCTTCAAGTGAGTATTGAGTAGACAGAAATGCTGGAAAATTGCCTTCAATATTACAAGAGCTCAAACCCAGGTACTCCAGATGAGAAAGCTGTGGAACCCAACTTGAAGGATTGTTGATAGTCAACTGATTTCTCGATAATTGGAGTATACGAAGTTGAGTCAAATTCTGGAACATGGAAATAGAAACACTTCCTGTTAAATTGTTGGAAGAAAGTGACAGCACTTCCAATCTAACAAGCTCTGAAAACGAATTTAGTATTGCTCCAGACAACTGATTATTATCTAATTTCAGGCAATTTAATCTGGATAGATGACCTAAAGAGGTCGGGATATCTCCATTTAGTTGGTTTACCTGGACATCCAGATATTTGAGAAAGGAAAGCCTACCAAGGGAGTATGGTATTCTATCCTTCAAATTGTTAAATGAAAGATCAATTTCTGAAAGACTAGATGGAAGCACCGCTGGAGATCCAAATGGAGGTATACTCCCAGTAAAGCCATTTCCAGCAAGACTCAATATCTGAAGTTTGGAAAAGTTTGCAATGGAAGGGGGAATTACTCCATATAGATAATTACCATCCAGGCGAAGATTACTCAGACTCGAGGAGTCCTGTAGGAAATCGGAAGCGATGGAACCATTAATACCACACTTACAGAGATCAAGTGAAACCAAGGACGAGACATTTTGGAGCCAAGTTGGTATTGGGAATGGGAAGAAATTATCTCGAAGATGGAGGTGGGATAAATGGGTGAGGTTTAGAAGCGAAGGAATAGTTCCTTGCAGCCTACACACAGACAAGTAAATCTGGCTAAGATTGGAGAGAGTGGAGAGGGAGTCACCCCAGTTGTCAGATGTCTTCTCAAGATTCACATTCTTCATCGCCAGGTATTCCAAGTTCCTCAAACTTCTTACCCATTCATCAAACCTTGAACTCTTTAGTGCCCACCTGGAGTAATACTCTTGTGAATACTCTGACAGATCAAGATGTTGTAAGGCTGACAAATTTCCTAACTCTAGAGGGATTCCACCGTCAAAGCTAGCATAAGCTAAGCTAAGAAAAGTAAGCCTCTTGAGTCTTCCCAACTTTGGAGGTATATGCATGCCTTCAAAGTCATTCCAACTCAAATCCAGGTGGTGCAGATATTGCAGATTAAACAAAGAAGGATGAGCCTTCCCCTTCAACTCGTGCTTGACATTGTAACCGTGATCATTTCCTTTGTGATAAGGATTTTTGAGATCAAGTTGAATGATATGGTTTGTTTGATAGTCACAAACAATTCCCTTCCACTCGCAACAGTTGTATCCATGCCATGAACTTAATCGACCATACGGGTCATTGAGGCCTCCTTTGAAATCTAACAGATAACTTCTTTCATCATCTCTACAACCACTTATATACGGTAAAACCATCATCATAGAAATGCTCAAGGCAAAGTTTAGAACAATATAAAATGAAATGGGAGACATGATTGTATGCAAATGCTCAGGTGCATATGGTTTACAATATATGTAAATTTCTTCCCTTGCCCTCAGATTCGTGATACGAGTACGCTAGACTTTAAGAATTTTCTAGGACATTAACTAGAACTAGAAGAGGTCTATAATTTTTCAACTTCTGCTCTTCTATTCACATATTTCTCGTATCACTATCTTTCTTTTATCATTGAGACAGCTGGGGCCGTTTCATTCCCGTCGTTCTTGGATTGCTGTTTTGTTCTTATCTTATTATTCACGCGGTCAGTCCACTACTACATAGAGGGGGTTTTAAGATAATATTTGAGACAAATTTTGACTGAATTGTCTTAATTTAAGATAAAATAAAACTTGCATATTGTCTTAAATAGTGTCTCTAAGTCAGTGTCTTCAATTATTGTCTTAAAATAATGTCTTATAAAGACAATAAAAAACACTAATATTATTGTCTTTTGAGAGACAATTTTTCTTTGTCTCATATTGTCTTTATAGAGACATGTCATTAATCCTACATATTGTCTTTTTTAAGACAATAAAAATATTTTGAAAAAATGATATAAAATAATTAAATTTGAAAAATATTAGGGCACGATGGAATCAAACCACCATCCCCCTGCTTGTCAAGCAGGTTCTCTTCCATTGAGCTAGCACCTTATAAAGGAATTTCTCATACATTGTAATAACAAGTATTGCAAAAAAAAATCAGAAGTTGAGTACGGGGTGTACATAAGTTCAGAGAAAACTCACAATGCATCCTCTCAAAATATTTTTAAGCTCTCAATTAATTAAGACAAGAGTCTTAAGTTTCAAGTTATTCAAACAACTATTGTGAT
>MU227806.1:2957474-2987206 GCA_018584345.1 Thuja plicata | reverse complement strand
GAGGTATTATCAGAAGGAGCAGAGTTCTTCTTTTTTGAGATATCAACAGAATTTGGGGTAGGGTTAGCATCATTTTTCCTTTTGATAATTGGGCATTCACGACGAAGGTGCCCTTCCTTTTTGCACAAAAAACAAGCATTCAGACCTCCAAGAAATTCTAGAGGGCATGAGATTTTTTCCCCAGGAATGTTGATCTCAAGCGCCGGAGGGATTTCAATGCCCGGTCTAAGCGAGACTAAATCTCTAGCGTCCATGTGAGGAACCAGTCGAGTTGTGTCATCAAACCTAATGACCTTACCGAGTGGTTCCAGAAGCTGAGTAATAAAATGCCAAAGAAATGGGGGTAGGTTTTTAATAATGTTCCATCTAGGGGTTGACAGAGAAAGCACCTCTTCATGAATAGCCTCCGGAGTCCATGCTAAAGCCTGAAAAGAAGTGTTGCCTACATTCCAATATTGTCTTTTAAGAACAGCCTCCTGAGCTTCAGCGGTTTTAAAGAAAATAACAAACAGACCCTTCTGCAAATGCCTACAAAAAGAAATGCTATGCCCTAGCTTGAGATTCCAATAATTATAAAACCAATCATCAATAAATTTTCTTGCAGGGCATCTTTCAACATCAACAACAACAAAGAAAATGGCAAAGTTTTTTAGTCTACACTTTTCCTTCTCTATTTCACCAATCATTTCAGGGTTAGGGGAGATGGAGAAAGGCCTCAAGGCGTCCACAAAGCTCTTACCTGGCTCGGCCTCTTCATGTCGATGAGAAACACGAAATTTAGCGGAAGCAGTGACTATGGAGGAATTAGACACCGCTTCAAAGAATGTTTTCTCCAATGGAGATGTATTATGGTTACCATTTTCGTGATTAGGAGGTTTAATCGCTGGGGATGTTACAGGTTCATTAATGGGAGTTAAGGCAGAAGCTACGACTTCTGCAGAGGGAGTTAATGGCGGGGCAGACATTACATACCAAAATTAAAGGAAAATAGGAATGCACACACCTGGAACATCGGGGGATGTGCCTTTGTAGAGGAGGTCGCCACGTCGCCGTCAGAACACATTCAAAAATTCAGCGCGAAAACGCAGAGCAGTCTCTTCCTCAAATTGGATTTTTTTTATATTGATCTTTTCATATTCAAATAAGTCAATTTTAACTATTTAATAATTTTATCTAAAAATCAGACATTAATACGTGATATATGGTGTAATTTGCAGCCAGGAATCCAATAGCAATGGAAAAAGGATTGTTACCATGACCAAAAATAAAATCATGTACCGTAATTGAAACTTGGAATAAACTGAAAAGAATAGAGCCAAATCAGGAAGATTCAAAGAAAGGAAAAAATAAGGAATTGGGGACCGCCATTCTTACCCGCGTCCCATTCATCCATCTCTTCGACTTCCGCTATGAATTTCTTCTCCGCGTGCTGGACAAAACCCATCTCATACGGCAATGAGAAAAGGATCGTTACCAACCAAAAATAAAAGCATGTACCGTGCCAAGATTTGTTATAAATATATTTTTTAAATTAAAAATAAGATTAAGAGCATGATAAATTTGAAGAGTATTTTTTATTAAATTAAGTGAGCAACGACTTTAATACTTGCAACTTTTGCCTAATTCATAAATTTTATTTGTTACTGTCACAAATTTTACCCTATAAGTTATTAGGCTTTTAATGTGCAAATTTAAAATTGAACTCTATCATTAAATATTAAATATAAATGTCATTTCCTTATCTGATTTTTTTTTTCTCTTTTTTGAAAATTAACATTTGAGTTGATTGTGACCATTTTATTATTGATATGATCTTGGATGTTCTATCATATGTTAATATTTAATTCAATAATTAATAAAATTATATATATAATTAGAGAGAGAGAGAGAGAGAGCATCCATTGCTCCAAAAGGAATGAATGAAAATAGGCACTTCAAGAACGATATCTCTCAAAGTATTTTATATACATTATAAAAAATGTATATGCTAGTAGTAGTCGTGATGCAAGCTCCTAAACTTGCAATGATACTGAAGTGGATATGGGTCTACATGGGTGCACCTAGTCACCAAGCATGTATCAGGTTTCTTTTGAAAAGTCAAACATTTTCAAGCCTATTAAAATTTTGATATAATATGTACACTTACTAGATAAATATTTGTTATGTATGTATGTATGTATGTATAACATTGAGTACAAAAGCTAGCGATCAAACAAGTGGGACTAGATCAATCTGCACTTGTCCATATCACTAACACATTCTACCGTGCCAATCGCTAGGTCGTATGTTCAAAATATACATGTCCACATAAACAAAAGACAACAAAAACATTGCGAGTCATCTCATGCTCGCCAACATAATAATAATCCACCATAACAAACAGGAGTTTACTGTCATATGAAAATCCATCAACTCAAAATATAGGAACATCATAGGTAATGTAATACAATCACTACGACCATGTGTGCCTACTAAGACATGACTAAGTTAACACAAACAATAAAGAGGCCGCATCAACAAAAATACATTTCACACAACCAATAGACATGAAATCATCTCATTTGAGTTAGGAAGAAGACACAAAAGTCATCAAAGAGGAGGAAGAAGACACAATAGGTATCAAAGAGGAGAGAGAAGACACATACTTGTTCCAAGTAGTACTGTTGTTTCATTTTATTTGTGCTAGTTTGTTAAACCTTTTCTTTAGACTACTTGTATACACCTAAAAATGGTCAATATCAAATATTAATTAAATTCAAGCAATTTAATTAATAAAATTAAATTTTCTCTAAATTTATGCAATTGAATTAAATATTTAATTATATAGTTCATCTTAATTAATTAATTTTTCAAATCAAATTACATCCAACCCATTCACACCCCATCACATGTCACCTAATTCGCATGCCACCTCATCTATGGCTAAAGTAATTAAATCTTTTGAATTTTAAATTGTAATTTCTCTCACCAACCACAAAAGGGAAAAAGACTAAACTACAACTCATGAGAAAAAAGAACAAGGATCACCAAAATACCTTTGCTATCCTGGCCATTCAATCTCAACATAAAATCTCGACCATTGATAAAAAACACACCCCAAGCCTTAAAAAAACCTATAAATAGGGAGTATCCTTAGTTCATTTGCATCCACTTCATTTAGACAAATTGCATAATGTGAATTTGTGAACTTATATTCTTTGGAGCATCCTCATAATGGCCATTTTATTGCCTTACATTTAGTTTAGTTGATTTCTTATGTAATTGTGCATTTTTCTTAATATTAGAATAGATATCTTGCATCAGGGTGTCAACAAGAAGTTGACATCACTTTTTGGCTAAAAAGTGGAACTATTTTTCCTATTTTTTCAAGTTTATCTAATTTGAACTGAATATTTGAAGCACTTAGAGATTGAATCTTAAAAAAAAGTTAGTAATAGAAGTTCTATTACTCAAAGCATACTTTCCAAATATGTAATTTATTTTATGCCCAGATGATAATTGTTTATTTTAATACGCATTACTAAAGCCCACATTTTAAAAGTCCATGTTTCAGGACGATACTAGGTACTTGCACGATAAGCAAAATTTGATCCAAATGAAACTATTTCTCTGAATCCTTTTGGGGAATGGTACATAACTCAGTTAAGATTGATGACACTTATTTTTTTAAATTTTTTTATCAATAATTTTTTTTAAATTTATTTCTTTATTCGCCATAATTTTTATTTTTAAAGTCTCTGGTACGACAAGCATAATGCGACCTAAACATATGATTTTTATTTTTATTTTAAATTGTGTAGAATTGTCTCTAGTTTGATTCCATATAAATCTTTTTGCAAGAAAATTTTAAATAAAAAAGTTATGAAAATAAAAAAATATCCCGTTCTCTAGAGGTTTGTAGACTTGTTTTAGTATAAAATCAATGAAAAATAGAAAAGTAATCAAATATATAAATAATTTACATATTTAGAATCTACACAATAAGATCTATAATGGGTTTTTTCATCAAAAAATTCTACAAAAACCTCATTCGTATTCGTATCCAAAGTGTAAAAAATTTCTACAGATTGAAATGACCTCCATCATTCATGTCAAACCACTTTCAAAGCTCATGGTCGGTTGACCAACCCATTTCCAAAGCTAAATCTGAACCAAATAGGGTGGGAAATTTCCAAATTTAGGGAATGGGGTCCCGATTACAGAATGTCACCTCGTTCCTTAAGTGTACGTTGTGGGATCAGAATTCCAAGGAACAAGATTCCGCTACAAAATGGGCTGACGTTTCAAAAATAAATTGCCACCCCATTTGAAAGAGAGGTCGTGTTTGATTTCTGAACATTTTTTAATACTAAAAATAGTTTACTGCATTAGCGATGTACCAATAGTTCAACCAAAAATGATAGATTCTACGGAGGTATTTTTCATTTTTGTCTTGTTGTTGCATTATTATATTCACCATGAGAATGATTCAATGATTGGGAGCATCTTGGAATATAGTTTTATTGAAGTGAACCATTGAAGGCATTATTTGATTGATTTGAATTATCAATCATGGGATCTAAACAACATCAAAAGAGGAAAGGAAGGAGAGATATGACCCTTGAAGAAATGTGTGTGTGTGAGAGAGAGAGAGAGAGAGAGAGAGAGAGAGAGAGAGAGAGAGCAAACCTCTTAGAGGTAGAAGATTGAGGATGCGCTAAATGAATATTGATGAAGCTTTAGGATCCACAACAATTAAAGATCCACACATTGCAGATACCATGGGGGATAGCATGGGAAATATGGGGGATGCACAAGATGAGGTCCAAGAGGTGAATCCAAAAGATAATACAAATATAGACAACAATGCAAGTAAGTCTTTGAATGAACCTTTTAATCATGTAGAAAATTTGACAACAAACATGATTCTAGCTACATCTTTAAATCCACCTTTGAATGATACTAAAATTATGGTTATAGATAATACCCTTTATAGAGATTTATTACCAGCATATATAGGTGTTGAAATTGATTCAATTCCTAACATAGTTCTTGAAAGATTTAAGAATGTTGAATATTCAAATCTTTCAATAACTATGTTAGGAATGAAAATCTTTAAGAATGTTAAAAGATTTAAGAATCTTGAATATACTTTAAAAGATGGGAAAATTGGGAAGCGATGCAAATTAATCATAGAAAAACTTAGTGTACATGCATTCATTTCAGAATTCAAGAGTAAGATCATTTTTAAATATGTGAAACACTCTCAATATCCTAGATGGCTTGATAGTTAATTTCGCACATGTAGAAATACATTTCCAGTTGGCACTATACTATCAGTAGTTGAATTTAACTTTGCAGAAAACTATACTATTGCTACACAAGAGGAAACTCAAGATCAATACTGCAATTCAAGGCAAGTTTTTATGTTTGTTCATATTGTTTATATAGACATGCACATGATAGTACAGAGGATGATATAAAACTTGTCAGGGTGTATCATTTCTATTTGAGTGATAATCGGATGCACTCGTCAAATTTTTTTTAGTATTATTTTGAAATTTTTTATATTAATTTAAGAGAACGGGAAATCCATATGAGAGAATATTTCATATGATCACATAATTGTACATGACATTTCAAGAATACTCAAATGTTTTATTGTCTTAGTAGGTCTCGCAAGGAAACCAATATACCACATATGTGGAGTTTTTTTGAAGCTAGACATGGTAAAGGAGAACATGACATAGATGGTGCATGTGTTAAAAGAATTTTGGCTAGAGAACAATTAAAATTTTAGGATGTAGCCAAATTTAAAGATGCATGTGCTATTGTGGATTGGTGAAATTCAAAATTATCTGTAGGATCAAACGATAACTCTAGAATTAAACGATTCTTTTCATTAATTGAAGAAAATGACATTCCATCGAGACTTGATTGTCATACAATTATTGGATCAACATCATGGCATTCATTTAGCAGTTCTGATGCAAGCACATGGACATTGTAGTCATGAGAGCTTGCATGTTTTGTATTAATTTTGTATTTTAAGTGTTTGGGATGCATGTGAGAATAAATAATGGGTCAAAGAATGGAAACAAATATCCATGACACCTGATCAAACATATGAGCAATATGAAACAACACTAGAAGATAATGATTAACTATTTGCATCAAAGGATTATGATCGAGTTTCAGATCTTATAGAAGAAGGTAATTGTATTTTTTTTATGTCACTTTATATTTGGATATAATTATTAGTCTAAGTTTATTATGGTAAATTTGTTTCTATAAGTTTTTTTTCCAATGTCAATCAGCCATTTTATTTTAATTTGCAGGACATGTGTCTTTTGTTGTTGCACCCAAGAATAATGAAAAGGAAATAGAGTATTGGTTGGCTAGATGTGTTGAGACCAAACATAAGTTAGTACAATATAGAGAAGATGATGATGACTATCATTATTGTATTGGTTCAGTTGTGGTTATTGGCACATGGTTACAAAAATACCTAACACGGAAGAATGGTTTGCCTACATTTGAAGACTATGAAACACATCATAAGATTATTCACTACTCACATTTGGTTGTGGAAACAAAAATAAAGCTATCTAGATATCGTGGGAAACCTTCTAATAAAGAGTTGTGGTAAATTTCTATGGAAGAACATGAGACAATTATAGATGCACTATAGAAAAGAGAAGATGTTGATGGTACAATAGAATAAGTAAATATAGGTTAGTATAAATGTGAACTTCTAAAATTTGGGATAACTTCATATATATAATTTATTTTATTTTTACATCACCTAAACATATCATAATCTTATTATTGATGCATTGCAAAAAATAGAGGATGCATATGGTACAATGATATAAGTAAATACAAGTAAGTATGTGTACTTTTTTAAAATTTTGATAACTTAATGTATAATTTATTTTTCTTTTAAATCACCTAAACATATCCTAATACTACAACCCCATAGGAATCCCCTTAAGACATCCTAATTTTAGATGTCCTTAACGCATCCAAATTTTAGGTCCCCTTAAGACACCCTAATTTTATGTCCCCTTAAGACATCCTTGTTTTAGGTCCCCTTAAGGAATCCCCTTAAGACATCGTACATCCCCTTAAGACATCCAAATTTTAGGTCCCCTTAAGGCACCCTAATTTTAGATCCCCTTAAGACATCCTCATTTTAGGTCCCGTTAAGAAATACTACATCGCCTTAAGAAATCCAAATTTTAAGTTCCCTTAAGGTATCCCCTTAAGACATCCTAATTTTAGATCCACTTAAGGCATCCTCTTAAGTCATCATATATATCACATCTCAAAATACATGTCTTAATCTTACATCCCCTTAAGATGTGCCCTCAAGAAATATACTCAAGGAACCCCCTTAAGTTCACCTAGAATTTTAATTTTCTTCATTTTAAAATATTGTGCAGGTCTCTTGATGTTTGGTTTAGGTGTGTAATGACACCATTTTGTTCAAGAACTTAATGATTATGATTTTTTTAATTTTGTAAGCATGATCCTCTTACATTCATACTCGATTACATTAATTATACATTAAGACTCGTTCAGAACACATTATACCTAATAGGGACCTAATGTGTTCTAATGGGTCTTAATGTGTCCTAATGGGTCCTAATGTCTCCCAAAGGGTCTTAAGTGGTCCTAGGACCCCTTGAGACCCGTTTGGACACATTAGGACCCAAACAAGACCTAATATGTTATAATGGGTCTTAATGTGTTGTAATGGGTCCTAATGTGCCCCACTGGGTCTTAAGTGGTCCTAGGACCCCTTAAGACTAGTTTTGACACATTAGGATCCCTAAGGATACTTGTCAATTGATGTCAAAATTTGAGGCACTTAGAGATAGAATCTCAAAAAATCCACTAATAGAAAATGTAGTGCTCGGAGTCTATTTTTCAAATATGTAATTTATTTGAATACCCACATGGTAGAAAATATATTTTAGTAGGCATGTTTAAAAACCTCTTTTTCAAAATGTCTATTTCAAGACCATACCCCGCATGTGTACGACCACCATATTTTGAAGTAAATAAATGAATTTTTCTAAATCCTTCTCATGGAAGGTACCTAACACATCAAAGATTATTCAGAATATATATATATATATATATATATATATATATATATATATATATATATATATATAATTGAATATATTTTTTCAATTAATTTTTAAGTGACTATAAAATATATTTTCAAAATCTCTCGTGTACGACCACCATAATTTGATGAAAATTTCACTTTTTTGAAATTTTTTTTATTTATTTTGAAGAAAATTCTATGTAGATTGGGCTCATATAATTCATTTTTTCAAAAACCTAAAATCAGAAAAGTTATTAAAGTTTTAGTGAACCTTAATATTTTAACTTTAGGTACCACTTTTGATTAATAAAATATTGTAAAAATAGTAAAATTTATCATATCACTATAAAATTTATATTTTTAAATTCTAGACAATAAGAGCTCTAATGGGTTTTCATTTCGTCAAAAAATTTGATTAGGAAGACCCTCAAAAAATTATGGCAAGACAAAAATATGGTATTCAAATGCCTTAGTCATTATTTTGGAGATCCAAGCATATGTTTGGTCCCACCAACCTGTCCTGAAGTGAAATCAAATGCAAAGGGTGGTTTCGTAAATTCAAATTTTAAAAAATGGGCACACATTTAAAAATGTGTACCCGTTTCTTAAATATAATAAATCGGCATATAAAAATGAGTTTCTTAAAATAAAATAAAATAAAAATTTAAAAAACGGGCACCCATTTTTTGAATTTTTGATCGGGTGTTCGAGCCTAAGATGGGTGCCTGTTTTTTTCAAAATGGGTGCTCATTTCTAGCGGCAATTTTCAAGCCCACAAGACTTCCACCGAATTGGTTCCCAACTTCTTGCACTTACCCACCTCTTAAGACCTATTATGTCTCATAAGGGTCCTAATGTGTTTTAGTGGATCCTAATAGGACCTAATATATTCTAATGGGTATTTACATGTTCTAATGGGTCTTAATATGTCCAAACATGTCTCAAGGAGTCCTAGGACCATATAAGACTGATTGGGACACATTAGGACCCATTACAACACATTACGACTCGTTAGAAAAAATTAGTTCCCTAATGGGGACCTAATGTGTTCTAATGGGCCTTAATCTATTGTAATGGGTCTTAATGTGTCCCAATTAGTCTTAAGTGGTCCTAGGACCCCTTAAGACCTGTTTGGACATAGTAGGACCCCTAAGGATACTTATTACACATTAGGACCTATTATGTCTCATAAGGGTCCTAATGTGTTATAGTGGATCCCAATGGGACCTAATGTATTCTAATGGGTATTTATGTGTCATAATGGGATCATAAATAGTCCTAAGGGGTCCTAATGCATTTTAAGGGGTTATACGGGTCCTAAATGGTCTTATGATCCATTAGGACCCCTTATGATACATGGTGGGTCCTAAGGGGTCTTAATGTGTACTAATTGGTCCTAAGGGGTCATAGGACTCGTCAATGAGTCCTAGGACCCCTTATGACACCTTACGATACATTATGGGTTCTAAGTGTTCCTAATGCATGTATTAAGGGACACCAAGGGACTTGGGGTACTGATGCATATTAAGGGGTAGTAATGCATGCTAAGAAGTCATTAATCATCCTAGGATATATAATGGGTGCTAAGCTAGGGTCATAGAATACATTATGGGCCATAAAGAGGTAGTAAGGGGTGGATACATTAATGAGTTCTAAAGGGTCATGTAGTTGTTGATTAAGGAGTACTAACATGAGTACCAGGATACATAATAGGTCACAAGGGTTGTCAAATACATAATAGGTCCTAACGAATGATAATTATGAGTTGTACAGTCGCAAATGGTCTAAGGACACATACCTAATTTGGCTTATACATTATAAATGTTAAATTTGTTTTGTTTTTTTGCAATTGACCTATATAAGAATTTAATTCAAGGTGTTAAGATTCTATACTACTTTTAGTGTAAGTTTGTGGTTTACGATATCTAGATATTCAAAATTATTTGTTTTTAGGGTTTCTCCTGCACAAGTTATTTGTTTAGCGTTTCGATTGTGAGTTTTTTGGTTTAATGTTTGTATTTTAGGATGTTAATTTATTTAAATGTTTCATTGTGTGTAAATACATGCAATTTTTACATTTTTCAGGAGAAAAATAATAAAAATTACATCTATATACAAGAAAAACTATTTTTTTAACATTCCTATATAGTAAAATAATACAAAAAAACTAAATACATTAATTTTATTTTTCATTTCTACAATAAAAATAAATGAAAAAACTATTTATACATTAAAAAACCTATTTTTTAAATATTTCTACAACAAAACTAAAACAATTTAACATATAGATTCATTTTTCATAATAAAAATAAACATATACTAATATAAATTGATAAAACAAAAAATAGTAAAAATAACAAAAAATAACAATTAAAATTTAAAAAAAAAATACCAAAAAAGGCCAACCTGGAGGGATTTCTAACCAGAGTGGAAATGAGGTGAATCTCTTGAACTAGCGGGACGTTTGTGAAAAATGAGTCTGTCCCATTTTTAAAAATAAATAAATAGGTTTACGCAACGGGGCCTCGCTTAGAAACAGGGCCTCGTTCCATATGTCACTAGTTTTTGAAACGGGGTGACGTATGGAACGCGGCTCCATTTCTAAGAGGGGCCCCGTTTTTAAAAAAAGACAATTCGGGGTCCTGTAGCTGGCGGGATCCCGTTCAAATTTAGGCTCAAGATCTCAGCCCCTAACATCACCTCATTTTTTATGAGCGAGACCCAGTTTCTGAAAATCCATTTCCATGAAAATGACTAAATGTAAAAGTTCCACGAAAAGTGGACTCCTCTTTTTTCTTTTACCCATCATTGTATCTTAATTGTTCATCAATAGCTTGCATTTGAGCATCATTTATCATGAATTTTATATCAATATACCATAATCTTTCATCTAGCTTGCATCTTCATATCCATTCTCATTTCCTAAGTTGTCATCCGTGAGATCTTGTTGTAGCTGAGAGAAACTTAATTAGATCCTTGGGATTAGGGAGCAATGAGACGTTCTTGAATAATTATTTCATGTTTTTATCATTTCTTTATCATGATTTGATCTAATTGCTCAAACTAATGTTTTCTTGTTGTTTGTGATTCAAAAAATTTCTTACATTTATTGGCGCCTACTGTAGGGCCCATGTCCTACATTTCTAACAAAATTGATCAAGTTTTCTTGCAGATTTAATTGACACGTTCTGGAAATCAGGCAGAACCTGGCATTTATCATAAAGTTCATCACATACACTGCAAATATCATCACATCTGTCTTTTGTATTATCACATTTTCTACAAAAAGAGTCACATTTGGCATTAATAAAATCCCATTTTCATGATTTACTGTTGCATTTACCTTCTCTATTTTCGCATTTAATTTTTCGTCTTCTAATCAAATTTTTAGCAACTTTTTCTCGGGGGTTGTTGCAGATTTTCAATAGTAACAGAGCATCACATACATCTCAAATATGATCACATCTGCCTTTTTTCTGTCTCATTTACTTAATTTTTTGTCACATTTTCTTTTACATTCATCACATTCAATCAAAATTTTGTCGCATTTACTGCAAAGACTGTCGCATTTAATTTTTGCTCTGTCACATTTACATTCTGTTGCTGAAATTAAAAATCAAAGAATTTAAGTTGTGTTTTACGTGTTTGCAGATCTCAAGGGTCACAAAAATGAATAAAGATATCAAGAGGACTCCAGGATTTCATGCTAGAAAAGATTTGAAGAATTGAGTTGCTAATGTATCAAGGGTAAAATGGGCAAATGAATCAATTGCGATTGAAGAGGAAATTAAATATTTTAATCTCTGTTCAATAATTCTTCAAAAGTATCATGTTAAATACAATGTTGATATTTATTTGAATGCTACTTATTAAATTCATTTCTAACCCTATGTGATACTAATCTTAATTTTTAGCTTGTGGCTTTGCAAACAATGACTCTACAATTGGAAAGGTTTTGCACGAAATTGATTCTTTTTGTTTTTGATTTCATGCTTGAAAACATAGATTAATTAAAATGACCCTGTGTGCTTGTGGATCAAAGTGGTAGGTATATGATCTCCCCTCTTTTGGGTTATCAAAGTACCAAACCTACCTAGATCCCACCTAGTTAGAAAGGTCAAGGAAAGAATCAAGTGTCATACACGCTTGTGGATCAAAAGTGGTAGGGATATGCTCTCTCCTCTTGTGGGTGATCAAAATACCAGTCCCACCAAGATCTATTTTCATTATTCAAATAGTGTAATTACTATTTAGGGGGCCTGTCTCTCGAGATTTTCCTTAACAAGGACGATGAGAGGGAAAGACCCAAGTGGGATACAACCAAAGGTAAGCAATCTAACCCACTATAATAAAAATGCAATCATTGCTGAATGACTTGATTGATGGAAACACCTTGGTAATAACTCTCCTCTAGTACTTATTTAAGTGTGCAAAACCTTGATTTATCAAGGGTGGGAGACCTCTATAATGGAGATCATACTCAAACTTTCCAAACAAAACCTTTTATATATCCTGTTTAATTAGAAAGCCTGCCTTTTTATCCATTGTGTATTAGTTGTAGTTCACAAGGATTGTGTCATCATTGGAATTTGTTCACCATATGCATTGCCCTAGTTGTGAAGAAAAAGGCTTTTGGAGGTGATTACCAAAGATACTTATCTCATGCCTTGAAGGGTTTCTGAAGTGTATTATTTTCCCTTTGTCTCCGCTTGGCCTTACCTATTTTATAAGGGGGACACAAAAAATGAGGGTCAGGAGTATCAAGTTTGAAATTTATTACGTATATGTGGGCCTACAATTGATAAATTGAAGCCAAATTTCCTTAGGTAGCTTTCTTGAATTGTTTTCATGCGCTAAACTTGTGGAATCATTTGAAAATTAACTCAATGTTGTAGAGGGCTTAGGAAAAAAAAAGTTCTTTAATCTATTTGTTATGTTTTTATGGTCTCAAAACATCAGAAGAATTCATCCATTGCCAACCAAAACATCAAACAAACTTAAATATTGAACAATTTTCTGGAAAATTGGGTAGTCTATTGCACACACCAGAATATACATCGCATTCAAGAAATGTTGTACCACATTTGAGAGAAGAAATATAACATCTACCACATTCCCCATCACATGTAACAATTTATGTGTTACATATAACAAAACTTCCATCGTATTTAACCATTGTTTGGTCGCATACAATGATGTTGTCAAAATTTGCAAACAATGTATTCTGAAAATAAGGTTTCTAGAGCATCGCATATGCCTAGGGTTTCATCACATTCACGCTTTGTTTCATCGCATTTACACCATCACCTTCTAAATAGTGGGGTGTTCTCCACATTTTGATAAAAATAGTAAAGTTGATCTGAATACCCTTTTTAGAATTATATCAATTTTAATCATTATAGTCTTTAAATTATGTCCACACATACCTTGATGAACAAGTGTTATAATTTTCATTGTTCCCCAAACCAAATCATTGTGCAAGTATTGCCAAACACTATTAATCTCTAGTTTTAAAGGTTCCCCATCAAGGATTCAAGATTCTTTACCTAGAACCTAAGAAATCAAGGTTAATTTGAGCCTTCATCATATAAAAATATCTATTTTCTATTAGGTTCTATCATCATATACAAACTTCATATTGGTCATCCCAAAAGATAGAACACATACTTATCACTTGATTGTAGATCATATTTATATTTTTTGACAAAATCAATCATCTCGAGGTGATATAAACTCAAGATTGACTCAAGACCAATTTCATGCCAATACAAACTAGATCATACAACTTTAAGCAACCAAAAAACCCTAAAGGGAAAGAGGTACAAAGATAAAAGACTACACAACAACAAACAAAAACACCTCAATAATAACAAGGAGGAGAAATCAAAAGAACATAAGAAAACATAGAAGAAAATGCTTGGCCTAGATTTCATGATGGGAATAAAAACAATAATGATGAAGTAATGAAAGAAGATGTAAGAGAGGCCCAACAAGATGCTATATTTCATAAAATCAAGGAAAGAGTTATGGAGGCTAACAAGGAAAGATACTTCATAGATACTAGATCAATTAGGAATGAAATTACCTCATGATTATGATGTTGAAACGAAGTGAGGATGAAGTTAATCCCATGGTAGTATGAAAAAAATAAATAAAATCTCTGCAATAACAACTCCATGACATACAAAGAGGGAGCTCAACAAAAAGGTATACTTTAGAGGATAGTTGTTCTTTCCCTTTTGACAAAACTTTGAACATGCTACCATTTCCACATAACAGACATCCCTAAATATGACAAATATATGGGTACCATGGATCCACAAGACCATATAAGGGGATTTTTTACCTTAAGCATTGAGTTTATACATGAAAAAACATATCTAATGAGGTTGTTTCCAAGGAGTTTGGGAGGACAAGCCATGTAGTGGTTCTCAAAACTACCACCCAACATCAAAACCTTTGAAGGACTGATCACAAAATTTGTCATCCAATACTCCTACAACATATAATATGAGGTAACCATGTTAGATATTTTTAATACTAAACAATGAACTAGTGAATCACTTTTAGCATTCTTACAAAGATGGAGACACATTTTTGCAAAATATCTAAGGAGTGTACCCAAAAAATAAAAGATGGATATTTTCATCAACAACTTGAATAGTAAAATGAATTTCTCTCTTCAACTAGAATGCCCTCCTTCATTTGACAAGATGATTAAAAGTGATATTAAGATTGAGGATGCCTTACTGTGAAAAGGAGAATTGAAACTATACAATGACACTAAGGGCTTTTCAAAAAACAACAACAACAACAACAACAACAACAACAACACAAATTATCACAATAATACAAACCCTTCAAACAAAAACAAAAACAACAAAAATGATAGACCAAAATTTTGGTTTAAGAATAACAAACACGTGGTGAATGATGGAGTGGTAGATGCAAATAATGCTAAACCAAAACCATTCTACTTATCCAATTTAATCAAGCCAATAGTGCTTATCAATCAAAAAATTCATCCAACAATAATCAAGACAATAACAATAGACCTAGGGCTCCATAATATCCACCTAAAAGGAGATTTACACCTTTGGGTGAACCTCTTGAGTCCACTCTAAAGACACTCATAGAAAACAAGCTAATTATATTACCTGAATCAAGAGGATATGAACCACAAGTGAAACCTTCTTGGTTGAACGATTCACACCATTGTGATTATCATAGAAACAAATTTCACCAAAAAATGATTACATGAGACTCAAACATGTTTGCTTTCCTATAGGTTAGCTACTTTCACCCTTCCATTTGTTTTTTGTAAATTTATCCCTCCTTCCTTTTTTCTTGAATTTATCCTCAATCGTTAAATCATATGTAAAATCATTGGATAAAGTATCTATATTTAGGAAGTCCCTCTTAGTTTTGATATACCTATGAAGTCCACTCTAATATTTCAAAACTTGATTCTTCTCCAAGTCATTGATGCCAAGTTTTGTTGCGAGAGCATGAAACATATTGGTATACTCCTTAACTGATTGGTCCCTCTTCTGCGAGGATAATTCTCACTACATATATTTCTTCTCATAGGTATTCTTGGTGAAATAATCCCCTTTTATGTGTTCCAAAAAATCTCCCCATGTGAGCTTTCTGTCAAAAATCTCAAATTCTCCGCCATCGTGGGTTCCCGGATTGTCAGTTTAACTTCCCATTCTAGTTTTACTTGCGTCTCAACTTTGAGGAGGGAAAAGGCTATTTTTTTAGCATCCAAGAATCTATTAAGAGGAAATATCATTCCAACTTGGATAATCAATCATCAACAATATCTACATCAAGTTTCTTTTGACATGTTAGAATGTCAAAATTTACCTTCACTTTGAATGGGGTATGTCCGCCAAATGTCAAATTCGTTGTATTCGTTTGTGAACCTTGATTTTCAAGAATTTGAGAAAGTTGCTCCATCATTTCCTCATGTTTCTTTTTTAAGGCTTCTTCCATAAATATTTTGAAGGACTCTTTTATTCCATCAATTTGACTTACCATCTACAATCATGTTCATCTCAAAGGTAGGTAATATTAAGAATCCCTTGTTGTCCACCCAAATATCTAGTAAGTTGATTGTGTTCCATAGGACATAGAGGAGCAGACCTGGCTTTAATACCACTGATCTGGATTATGGTTTTGGAGTACAATACTTGGTGAAAAACCTGGAATATTGACAAATGTGTTACGAGAATAATAAAATTCAACAAGAATTTATTTAATCCCAAAATTCATTCCATTCCCTTTGAAAATTAGTTCATACATAATTTATGAGTTCCCAAGGATCACTAGAAACCCCTTGGAATTAAAAATGAACAGTCTAAAATTATTTAATACTATTTTATAAGCACACTCAAAGTGTCTGACCACCCGAAAATATATTATGTGATTGAGTCAAGTATAAAACAAAACTTTCATTTAGTTTTGGAGTTTGAAAAATAGCCCTAACACCCAAAAATACATTATGTTGGTGAGTCGGTTGAGAACGGAAACTTAGAAAATGATTTTTGCAATTAGGAGAGAATGCAGACATCCTGACTTAATTCTGATTCAACTTTGAAACACTTTTCTATTGAAGGTCAGGTAGAATTCAAGGTCATTCTCTTTGTTTCAAAAAGTGTGCCATTTGATCTCTTTCACACGAGGAAAAAGGTCAACAAAATTAAGTTGTATGTGAGATGAGTGTTTATCATGGACACCTGTGAAGAGGTCATTCTAGAGTATCTATGATTTTTTAACAAAGTTGTAGAATTTGAGGTTCTCCCTCTTCACATATCTTCTAAGTCTCTATAATATAACAAAATTTGGAAGGTTATTAAGAAGAACTTGGTTACAAAATGTATGGAATTATTCTCTGAACTTGCAGAGAAAAAGGAAGACTAGTCCAAGTTCTATGAGGCCTATTCTAAAAACATCAATCCGAGTGTAGTTGAAGACAGTCAAAATTGTGCTAAAATGACAGACACTCTACGATATCATTGAACAAAAAGTGGTGATGAAATGACTAGCCTAAAGGATTATGTCACCCATATGAAGGATATCCAAAATGACCCTACTCATTAGAAGTTGTTTGTACATGGAATGTCTTGGGAGACTTCTTGAACACATCTGGTTGAATCATTTGAAATACATGTACTAATAGGTGTAGAGGTAGTTATGGTGACTGGAGTTGTGATAGTTTTTTTGGGGAATGCCTGCATAATTCCTAAGTTTTACTAAATTTGATATACCTTGGAGAAGATTTATTCATAATGTTATTCAACAAAATTTCATGAAGTTATAGAATTGCAATGCTTATCTGGACTTGATTACAAAGTGGTGTTATGAATGCAAATGCAGGGAATATGTGAGATTGTTGGTTTGTAGCACCAGTGGTTGGGTTTCAATTGGTAGACTATTGATTATAAAACTCCAACACTCATTTTGTTTTCCCTATAAATCTCTTGGTTCTTCACATTCTCAATATTGCTAATTTATTTTCTTATAAATAAGATATTATTGTTGTATGCAATGTATCTAAGAATTATATCTGAAACAATTATTGAATAAGATATTACTCTACTTGAGAGTTGACATAACCTTTATGATGAACCATTATAAATTTGTATTGTCTTATTTTTTAAGGTCTATTTTTCTATTATTTATTTTCTTTAATTTTCTCATGATTATTTTAATAATGTGTGGATGAACTTGAAAGGATTTGAATGGGAAGAATAAAAATAGAAGATGCAAATTAGAATTAGAAGTAGAAAAATACACAACACAATGATTTATCCTAGTTCACCACAAATGTGGCTACGTCCAGATTGCAGAGTATTGTATTATTATCCAAAAGAATCAATTACAAATGAGCAGGGACAACATATATAAAGACTCCAATGATATTAAATAATGAAGAGTCTTCAAATATTAAAGAGTCATAATAGAAGGAAAAAGAAGTTGTGACTGTTGACCTTCACTTCTCAACAAACTCCCACCTGAAGGACAACCAATGCCGCAACAGATCACCCAATACCCTGTTGAAATGCTGATTTATCTTTTTTTCACAAGCCCAAGAGAAGTCCTTGCACTTTTGAACTTCTCTTTGGTGACAACCTTTGTGAATATATCTGGCGGATTGATCTTTCTATCAATCTTAACAACTTCCAGCTTCCCTTCTTCAACTGCATGACGAACAAAGTGAGCATGTGCGTCAAGGTGTTTAGAGAAATGTTGTGATGAATAATTATGAGCCATGAAGATAGAGTTGCAGCTGTCACAAAATAGATTATACTCATTTTGATGAACTTTCAAGTCACCAAGAAATCACTGAAGCCAAATCATTTCCCTTGCCCCTTCGGAAAGAGCCAAGTATTCAGCCTTAGCTGAAGAAAGAGCAATTCAATGCTGCAAACTTGAAGCCCAACTGATAGCAGCTCCAACAAACATGAAGGTATATCCATTGGTAGACCTTCATTTATCCAAGTCTTCAGGAAGATCAGAATTAGTGTAACCTTGCAGCTGAACCTTATTTCCTCTAAAGCATAATGTATAATCTGAAGTTCCTTTTAGATACCTTAGTATCCACTTAACTGCTTCCCATTGAGCCTTCCCAGGATTTCTCATGAATCTACTCACAACTCCCACTGCATGAGCAATGTCAGGGCAGGTAGAAACCATTACATACATAATGCTTCCAAATTCAGATTTACAAGGAATTTTCTCCATGAAATCCTTTTTTTTTTTTTTTGGATACAATTCAGAACTTAAGGGGAAATGACTAGCAAGAGGAAGAGGATAAAAATTTTCATCAGCTATGCCAAACCTCTCAACAAATTTTTCAATGTATTATTTTTGAAATAACGTAATTTCCCTCTTCTTCCTATCTCTTGTGATCGTCATGTCAAGAATCTTCTTGGATGCCCCTAGGTCGTTCATGTCAAACTTTCTTGCCAATTTCTCCTTTAACTCATTAACTATTCTTTTATTTGTGGTAGCTACTAACATGTCATTTACATAAAGAACAAGAATGATGAACTCACCATTAGGAAGTGTCTTGAAGTAGACACATAAGTCTAATTCACATCTTGTGAAATTTTTTTCAGCGATGAAGTGATTAAATTTTATATACCACTGTCTTGGAGCTTGCTTGAGGCCATACAAACTCCGATTTAGCTTGTAATAAAGATGTTCTTGTCCCTTCTTGATGAATCCTTGAGGCTTCTCCATGTATAACTCTTCTTCTACATCACCATGTAGGAATGCGGTCTTCACATCAAGTTGTTCCAACTCAAGATCCCACATTGCTGCTAATCCCAAGACTGTTCGAATAGTTTTCATCTTGACAACTGGTGAGAAGATTGCATTAAAATCTATCCCCTGCTCTTGATCAAACCCCTTTACCACCAATCTGGCCTTGAAGCATTTTCTGCCTTCATTTTCTTCTTTTATCCGGTATACCCACTTGTTCCTAAGTGGTCTTCAATTTGGCGGAAGAGAGACCAAGTCCCAAGTTTGATTCTCGAGTAAAGAATCCATCTCCTCATGCATTGTTATTTTCCATTTACCACTGTTGACATCTTTGATCGTAGCTTTAAACGTTGATGGTTCTGAAAATTTGGAAACAATAATTGAAGGATCTACTTCTTCAGCAAACAATAGCTCATAATCAGAGAATTTTGATGGAATTTTTCTCTGTCTAGAGGACCTTTGCAACTCATGAGTCTGTCCAGGTTTAATGCTTTGTTCTCTTTGTGGATCAACAATGTTTCTCTTATTTTTATGAGAGAGAATAGTTTGTTTATGAACAACAATATCATGCTCCATAGTGGTCTATGTTCTTTGATTTGCTAATGTATTAGACTATCTAGATATGGTCCCTTTGATCTGTAATTGAATTGGTTGCATGACATCCATCATATGGGATGAATTTTGAATATCGATTGGATGGGTTGCATGGGAATTGACACGAGCAGTTACCCCCAATTATTCATTGGTTTCAATTGCTTTGTCAAGGGACTGACGGATGTCCACCATACCATCAGCATAACACCCAACCTCAATATAATGTTTTTGTCCCACCATAGCCTCAATGCCACATGGAGTCACATTGTGACTATTTCCTTCAATCATCGTGGGAGAGTTTGATGCATCGTGGCCTATATTGTGCATAGGAGGAGATTGATGCCAGTCAGTTTATGGGTTGAATGTGTCATGTGTATCCACTATGGCTGGCATTTGTTGTCTACGCAGGTTTGGGGATTCACCACAACCCATGTTTCCCCAATTTGCAGAGTGAGTGGATGCTTGGGCTATGGTATGAGGTTGCACAGCTCGTCTCTCTAGACTAGAGGATGTCTGCGCACTTCCTCTATTCAAAACAAAGGAATTTTGTTGTCTGTCAAAGCTATCAGATATGCTATGTTCAGACTGTGTTTGGACGGAATCATGGTCATTAAACCAAACTTCTTTGGCATTGTTGTGTTCTCGATTATCAGCATTCTCAGCCATAAATAGATGCACAGAGGGTGTGGATATGAACTGATACATTTTTCCACCACCAAGATTATTTTTCGAAGACATCGGTCGAGAAGTTGAATTGGTTTCAAAAATTGAAATTGAAACATAATCCTTTGCTGGTTTTTCCTTTTGATTTTGAAGTGCTGGAAATTTCTTCTCATTGAAGACTGTAGGATCTGAGAAATACAAATCCACAGAATGCCAAGAATACTTGCATGCAAATAACCTGTTACAAGAGAGAAGCAGAAGGAGGAAACAATAGAACTCAGAAGTTACTCAAAATGTGAGAGAAAAATTATAATCTGAATTAATGAACAACAATTACAAAGTTCAACCTTAAAAAGGTGAACGAAACCCTAAAAGGTAAAAGCTAGGTTGCACATTAATAATTAATAAAAGAATAAATTATTAATGCACCTAAGAGAAAGCTTAAGCACTAAAGAGTAATAACTTAACTAATTAAATCAACATGATTTAATTAATAAGAAAACCAATGATTACTCTAACACCCCCCTTAAGCTAAGCGCAGGGGGTAAGCTAACCTAGCACAGTTATGAAAGCAGAAAATGGGTCCTGGAAACAAGGCCTGACTAGGTACCCAATACAAGGAAATCTCTGTAAACTGGAGAAAAAAAAAAAAGAAAACCCAGTGGGAAAAACCCCTCTCCAAAAAGAGATAGAAAAAAGAAAAAAATAAATGGCTCAAGAGACTCTCTCAAGACCATAAGTACAACTAGCCCCCCCATGAGAGAGGGATGAGACACCAAAGTCACCCCATAATGAAGAGACTCTTGTCACAATGGTAGATGCCTAATGTATAATCCAAAAGGAGATCCTAAAGCGGAAAATGATATTCCTCCCCTTGGGAAGAAACGAATCCAAAGGATGATGTCGAAAAAACCCTGTGAAGAGTGATGAACCAATCTGTCTCAAGATGTGTGCCTTGATCGGATGCTGAAGAATCTCTCTGTCTAAACTGAAACAAATGATGCCAAATCCAAACTGATGTGGAGAATCCTGAAATGCAACCACAGAATGCACGGATAATGGTGGGTGAACAGTAATAACCTGACTGTCAAGGTAGATGAGATTTGCATGCAGGTATTCTTGGCATTCTATGGATTTGTATTTCTCAAATCCTACATGGTATCAGAGCGAAGCAAAAGGAGGAAAAAGAAAAACTTAGAAGTTACTCAAAATGTGAGAGAAAAATTATAATCTGAATTAATGAACAACAATTACAAAGTTCAACCTTAAAAAGGTGAACGAAACCCTAAAAGGTAAAAGCTAGGTTGCACATTAATAATTAATAAAAGAATTAATTATTAATGCACCTAAGAGAAAGCTTAAGCACTAAAGAGTAATAACTTAACTAATCAAATCAACATGATTTAATTAATAAGAAAACTAATGATTACTCTAACAAAGACTACATCTTTGCTTCAAATTATTTTCTTCTTAGATGGATCCCACATATGAAAACCAAACTGATCTTCTCCATAACCCATGAAGATACACTGCTGAGATTTAGAATCCAATTTTCTTCATTTTTCATTGGGAACATGAACAAAAGCTTGAGAACTGAACACCCGGAGATGAGAATAAGAGATTCACTTGCCCAAACACTCCTCTTCCAGGATACCAAAATCCAAACGAGATGAATGACTCCAATTAATTAGATACACAACTGTATTGCAAGCCTCAGCCCAAAATTCCTTGCTTAAACCAGCATTAGAAAGAATGCAATATGCTTTCTCAAGGATAGTTCGGTTGAGTCTTTCCACTGCTCCATTCTCTTGGGGAGTGAAGGGAACAATCTTAATTCTTAGAATACCATGGTCTGCACAAAAATTGTCAATCTCCAAAGAGAAAATTCTCCTCCATTATCCATTTTCAAGCATTTAATGTTATGACCACTTTGATTTTCAACAAGTGCTTTGAAAATTTTAAATTTCGAAAACACTTTAGATTTGCGAGAAATAATATAAATCCATACCTTCCTTGTACAATCATCAAGAAATGTGACAAAGTAATTTTCCCCTCCATGAGAGGTTACCTCCATAGGACCGAAGACGTCGAGTGTATCAACTCCAATGGTGTTGTCTTCTTGTCATGGTCATTCTTCAAGAAGCTGACCCATTTTTGTTTCCCACAAAGGCAAAGTTTGCAAAAATCCAAATCTGTTGATTGAAGACCGGGTAATTGATCTTGGTTCAACATAAAATCAAGTCCTTTCTTTCTCATTTGACCCAATCTTTGATGCTAAAGAGCGACATCGCTGCCCATAAGAGTCATAGCAGCTCCCACCTCACCAATAGTTTCAACAACATAAAGGCTGCCCACTTTATCGCCTTTTGCGATAACCATAGAACCACTAGTGACTTTCCATTAGTCTATGAGAGTGGTGAGAAAGCCTTGTGTATATAGCTGGCTCATGGAAATCAGATTTTTCCTCAATTTAGGAATATGGCAAACATCTCTTAACAGCCATTTAACTCCTCCATCATCTAAATGCAAAACAACATCACCTTTTCCAATAATTTCAAACAAATTATTGTCCCCCAAATAAACTTTTCCAAACTCACCTTCTTGGTCATTTTAGAACAAGTCCGTGCATGAAAGGAAGCACCAGAATCTAGGACCCAAGATTCAAATGTTGTGTCACTTGTGGAAAGAATTAAGATTTCATCATCTTTATCATGAGATATATTCGCTCCGTTGTCCAAAACCTTTTATTGTGCCTTTTTGTATTTTCTAAAATCTTTCTTGGCATGGCCAGATTTTCCACAAAACCAACAACCACCTTCTCTTCTTCTAGACAATGATCTTCTTGCTGATTATGACCGTTAGTTGTAATTATTTCTACCTCTATGTTGGCTTCTTCCTCTATTCTCAGTGCTGACTGTTGGTACCCTAGATTTTGAGAATTTAGAAGTCCCAATCCATTATCGAGAAGCAAGTTTATTGATACTAAAAAATCAAAGGAAGGAAGCTTTATGACACAAATAAATAGAACTAACTAATCAAAGCCTTCAGAAAATGCTAGAATTTCAACCTTCTACAAAGATGATGCCGACAGAGGATGACAATGGTTGAATTTTAAAAATCTAAAAATGACCCAGTTCGGGGAATCAAATTTCCTATCTCCAATAGAAATTTAATATTTTCACAAGGTGTTTTGGATTTTCTGCCAAAGCCAAATCTGAAAGTTAGGTAGTTATTTTTTAGTTAGTTTATTGTTTTTTCAAAATAATTTGTAATAAGGGTTGTCTTTTCACCCTAAAGAGGTGTGAAAGCCACACACACACACACACACACACACACACACACACACACACACACACACACATATACATAATGTAAAGAGACAAGACAATACAAGACATATTTTAATAGGATAGAATTTGATCACAACTACAACATGGACTCTAATGTACTATTTTTCAACATTAATAAAGATAAGTGCTCTTTTTTTTATTTGTGGTTATAAGTTATATATTTTAAATTAGTCTTTCAGATATTATATTTTATAGAGTGTTTCATTGTGTTGAATTCCCTGAGTATCATAACTCAAAATTAATATAAATAGTTTAAATATCAATTGAAAAATCTGTGTATCTTCTCTTGTTTTTATCGGTCTCTTAATTTGAGTTAAATTCAATAAGATTAGCTATATAGACTGATTTGAATTATAAGTCAAGTGGAAGCCTATGAAGTGATAGTCTCACTTTATTAAAAGCAAGTTTTTAAAAGTTTCTCCGATTGTACGTAGGATTGAGAGTTTTATGGTTCTATAGCCCAAGTACTTAGAAGGCACTGATCTAATCATTAATTGGAAATTGTCATTTGGTTCATACATTGTAGTTTTTAGATTATTTAATCATCATTTCAAAAGAATTACTTTTTAGTCTTTAGTATAATCCATTTTAGTCAAGCTTTATAGAGTAGAGATTATCAGGAGATTTGTTGCTTTCCTCCAAGAATCATTCACCACCTTTGGAGGAACTTTGTTTTGTGTACACTGTTGTGCGGCATAGCGAGTTTGATTATTTAAGGTTAATATAGGCCTACCAGCCTTGGCTTGATTAGGCCAAAATTTCAGAGGTATCAAGTGGTGCATCACCATTATACCTATCAGTTGGCCAAAATCGAATCCATCTTTTTTGGGCACCAACACTAACCATGATAAGAGAATCACTGGATGGGGTGTCTTTGTTACTTCTTCTCATATCTTCACTAAGTAAAGTGGCAACCACTTCATCATAGACCAGATTCTTCTTTGTGGAATTTGAAGTGTTAATATTTTTAACTATGGGATCCCAACTATTGGGTAAGGAACACAACAAGATGATGGCTTCGGCTTCATCATCTTGTGTCATACCAACTGAGGTTTCTTGACATAATAAAGTGTTTAAATCATTTATATGATTTGACATCACAATCCCTTCCTTCATTTTCAGCTTGTAGAGTCTCTTTAATATGAAGATTTTATTTGCAGTAGATTTCGTCTCATACATGCTCTAAAGTTTGTCCCAAATTTCTTTTGTTGTCTTTTCGTTCAAGACATTGAACAAGACATTTTATGATAGAAAAAGAAAGATTGATGCCATCGCTTTATCATCTATATTCTTCCAATCTTCATCTGACATCGCAGCTGCTTTCTTAGTTTTTCCTTCAAGTGTGAATGATAAATCTTGCTTGATCAGCAAGGAACGCATCTGCACTTTCCACAGGCTGAAGTTCTTGCCTGTAAATTTCTCCACTTTTGTATCCTCCATCTTTCCAAAATTTCAACCCTGATTTCCAATCTGCATAACCTGTGCTTTGATACCAATTAAAAGGATTTGAATGCGAAGAATAAAAGTAGCAGATGAAAATTAGAATTAGAATTTGAAAAATACACAACACAACGCTTTATCCTGGTTCACCACAAATGTGGCTACGTCTAGACTGCAGAGTATTGTATTAATATCCAAAAAGATCAATTAAAAATGAGTAGGGGAAGCATATATAAATTCTCCAATGATATTACATAATGAAGATTCTTCAAATATTGAAGAGTCATAATAGGAGGGAAAAGAAGTTGTGACTGTTATCCTTCACTTCTCAACAAAACTATTATTTAATATTCATAGGAAAAAATGAAGGAAAAATTAGACAAATGTTGAAGCTTGGAATCAACAACAAAGGTCATTTTGTTTTGGGAACATAGAAAAACCACTATGCCGAGGCATATGCAGCTTACCTAGCTATGAGGGATGATGATGATCAAGCACCTATGTTGCAACTGAATAAAAATCCATTATGCTTGACCTCTTATGATCTCTTCTGCACAATGAAGAATAAAGAACAGAGTGATGATCTTATAGGTTCCCAAACTAGATTTAGATTTAATGAAACCACCAGATTAGTGAAATGGAATGATAGCCACACAAGGAAAGAGCCCAAGGAATATACGCTGCGAGGACATTCAACTTTCTTTGTTTGGCTTTCTTAGGATAAGAGGTCAATAAAAAAATGTAAGAGATCAAAAATGGTGAAGAGAAGTGGAGTATAACTAAATTAAAACTACTTTGAAATGGCTTGGAAGTCACGTTTCTCTAACTAATGAAGTGATCAATCAAATACATTAATATTATATAAATAGCAGTGTGCATTTGTGCTCAGTAGTGGTTTGTTGCAGTACCTCTCATTATTCCAGCTTGGCCATCATTAGTTTGCTCCGCTCTAGAGTGCGTACAGCCAAACATTGTGTTTGTGTTTGTGCAAATGGAGAATTTGAAAAATAGATATAGAGTAAACTCTCCAAAACATCGATTGGTGAATATGCAATGAAAAATGTAGAACAAAGTGATGACCTTGTAATCCCCAAACTAGATTTAGGTTAAATGAAACCACCAAACTACTACAATGGAAAGATCACCATGACAACACTAATTCCCATTGGCCTCCTTTCTTGACTTTGGGGTAGCCTTCTTTCTAGAATACTTGCAGTCTTTCTTGACTGTGCAGTCCCATATTATAAATATGGTTGTGTATATTTATGTTTGTAGTTGATAGTTGTAGATCTTTAATATTATGGTTGTAATATTGGTGAATATGGTTGAAGACCATAATGTAACCTCTCTTTCAATTCTATATATAATGGATGACCTTGCTCTTATTTCTTTAAGGAAATTTGGGCTTTTGCATATTTCTTTGTTTTATGATCAGCAGATCATTGATTCAGTTGCCTTCATTTGGTATCAGAGCCAAATTGAGAAGTTTGTCTTTCATTGCAGGTAATCTAGAAGAGATCAAAGAGAAAGTTAAAGATATCAAGCTAAAGATTGGATAGAAGCTTGGAAATCAGCCACTTAAGAGATTTTCAAGATCAAATATCAGCATATTTGATTGCAACTTGTTTATTTTCTGTAAGCTTGAGTTTGAAAGAAGAAAAGAGGTTTTTGTATGGACGAATTTGCAACTTGAAAGGAGGTTATTGCATTTTTTCCCTTTCTTTCCAGCCAGAAGTTAGAGAAGATTTTTGGAAGTTTTTTAAAGAAAACTTGCCTTTTTACATTGATAAATTTTTCTTTTAGCTTTTATTAAAGCTTCAGTTATATTTTATTCTTTTAAAAATCCTTTAAAGTCTTTTGTGGAAACATGAGTTTTAATTAAGAAGGAAATGATGTATTAAAGTTTTTTGTGAGTTATAAAGTTTTTTTTGTAATTTGGAAAATAATATTTTTGTAAATAAGTGCATTATCGATGGTAACCGACACTTATTTCTCAAATGAAATAATAAGAAAAAAGAGCTTTTATGTGTGTGGGTCCCATTTGAAGGGACAAGGAGAGTATTCATTTGCAGAGATCTCTCTTGAATTTTGTGTTGAGCACTTGGGTCATTGTGTATTTTTTTATGAAAAATATGGTAGGCAATGTAATGTCTAATGTGTTGATTCCCATCTTTGAAGGAGACAATTTCACATATTGGTGTACTAGAATGCAAACTATACTCAAATCTAAGGATTTGTGGGAAATTGTTCAAAATGGATATGTTGAGATAGTAGATGTAAATGCATTAAATGACCAACAAAAAAGGGAATACAAAGAAAATATAAAGAAAGATAATGGAGCTTTATTCTTGATTCAGGGTGCAATCACTCAAGCTGTCTTTCCTAGGATAAGTGGTGCTATTCATTCCAAGCAAGAATGGAAAATATTAAGTAATGCATATCAAGGTGCACAAACTGCTAAATTGCAAACAATGAGGAAAAACTTTGAAAATGTAAAAATGACTACTAGTGAATCTGTCAATGAATTTATAACAAAGGTAGAAGGTCTAGTGAGTCAGATGAAAGTACTAGCGGAAGATATAGATGACAAGCATGTCATTGAAAATATTTTGAGAAGCTTGATTCCAAAATTTAAAGGTGTGGTTTCTATGATTGAGATATCTAAGTATCTCTCAAGCATGAAAATTGATGAATTAAGTGGAATTTTGTTAACTGCCGAAGAAAGAATGAAAAGTAATGAAGAAAGCTTAGAGCAAGCATTTTACTCTAAAGCAAATATAAGAGGAAAAGGAAACACATTATTCAAGAGTCATAGTAAATATGATGATAGCAATAAGAATGAATACAAAGGTGAATCTAGCAATTCTAGAGGAAGAGGAAATTATTCTAGAGGAAGAAGTGGCAACTTCAAAGGAGCTGGAAGAGGAAGAGGTAGAATTAATGGGGGAGACAAAAGTAAAAGGAATTTCCAATGCTTTCATTTTAATAAGTTTGGACATTATGCTTCATAATGTTGGAGTAAACAAGGTGAAACAGAAAAGAGAAGTGCTCATAGCACTGTTGAAGATAAACATAATTTGTTTATTTCTTGCTTCAATACAAGAGCAATTGAAAATAATGTGTGGTATATAGACTCTAGATGTTCTTCACATCTGACATCTATTGAGCATCTATTTGTTGACTTGGATCTTTAAAGAATCAAAGTACAGTAGTACTAGGAGATAATAATTCTCATGGAAGCAAAGGTATGGGTACTATTGCAGTTACAATCAAACATGGTAAAGTGAAGCATATCAATGAAACACTATTGGTCCCAACACTCAAAAAGAATTTTTTGTCTATTGGACAAATGTTAGAGAAAAATTATCAAGTGATTTTTGATAAAAATGAGTGCATAATAAGAGATAAATCAAACAAGAATGTAGTTATTGCATGAGCAAAAATGACAGGTGATAGGATGTTTCCACTTGATTTTACTCATGTGAACCAAGCACTAAGGTCTAGTGAAATGAGTGAAAGTAAAATTTGGCATAAAAGATATGGTCACCTCAGTTTTAATAGTTTGATTTTTCTCAAAAGATTAAAAATTATTGAAGGTCTACCATCCATTAAAGACACAAAATAGGTATGTGAAAAATGCATTGTTGGCAAACAACATAGGATACAATTTCCTATTGGAAAATCCAGTAGAGATAAACAACATCTTGAGATAATTCATACAGAATTGTGTGGTCCTATGGAAACACCTTCTTTGAACAAAACCATATATTTTCTAACCTTCATTGATGATTACTCAAGAAAAACTTGGGTGTATTGTTTGGTTTCAAAATCAGAAGTATTTGGAAAATTTGTAGAGTTCAAGAATTTGGTTGAAAAACAAAGTGGTAAGTATATCAAAGTGATAAGGTCATATAATGGAGGTGAGTACAAGTCAAATCTATTTATTGATTTTTGCAAAAATCATGGAATCAAGAGAGAGTTCACTACTTCATACACTCCACAGAAAAATGGAGTTGCTGAAAGAAAAAATAGGACAATTATTGAAATGGCAATAAGTATGTTGAAAGATAAAAATTTGGATAATTTTTTTTAAGCAGTATACACAACAGTGTATCTTCTAAACAGAAGTCCTACAAAATCAGTTAAGGGAATGACTCCTGAGAAAGCATGGTTTGGGGTAAAGCCAAGTGTTGATCACTTCAAAGTATTTGGATGTGTTGCTTATGCACACATACCAAAAGAAAAAAGGTCTAAGTTAGATAATAAAGGCCTTAAATGCATTTTTATTGGTTATGGAACTGAAAATAAAGCATACA
>MU227806.1:2924668-2950822 GCA_018584345.1 Thuja plicata | reverse complement strand
TCCTATTGAAAATCCTAATGCTCACTCTAAAGATGTTGATGTCCTTGGTTTTCATATACATGCTGATGAACTTATTGATTATCCTTTTGCATCTTCCACGTCCATCCTTGGACCTCCTCCACCAATAATAAGGGCTTCACATTTTCCTTCCATCTTCGGTCCTTATGTCCCTTCACTTTCCCCTCCTAATTCTCTTAATTCATCATCCTTCTTGGGTCCTTACGTCCCTCCATCTCATATCTTTCCTCAAGATCAACACAGATGCATACCCTTGAATCCTTTTCATCCATCCCCCCATCTAAACCAGTCATATTCTTCTTCTTCCTCCGCAATTCCCAAGTCTTTTGGAAGAAACTTGAATGTTCAATACAAGAAAAAGAAGCAATACAAGAATCCATCTAAAAAAGAAGATCACCATGTCTCATCTAATTGACATGGTGGCATAAAGTCAAAAGAGATAAATAAGACGAAAACTACAAGACAAGTATGGGTTCCAAAATCTATCATTGAAGATATTATCTCTAAATCATCAAAAAGAAATGAAAAGCCTACAACTATATAGATTCCAAAGTCTCTCTTGAAAGAGTCTCATGTTGAGAAACAAGTGAAGTTGACATTTAAACTTCCAAAGGCTTCCACTTCATCTTCTTCCAAAAAAATTCTTTCATTCCATGCGCCTAAACTGCAACCTCTGCTATTTATTCACCATATTCCTTCACATATTCTTTCATTCACATTTCCTCCATCTTCTTTCCACCCTTCAAGGTGTGTATTGACAATGATATTTCCTTCCTTTTTGTCTAAGCTTTCACAATCCTTCTATTCACTATCCTTCTACCTTCTATCATTTTTCCTCATTTGTCTATTTCTCCTATCTTCCAACCTCACTTGCTTTGCATAAAATCTTATCCTCCATTTTCCTCTTTCATCTTCCTTTCCCTATCAGCATCTTTAAGCATATCATTTTGAATCCTTGACATATCATGGTTTATCCTTTCAAGGAGCATTATCTAAAAAGCTTTCCTTCTTCCAAAAAAATTAAAAGTAAATTAATTAATTAATTAATTTACTAAATTTCTTTTTAAAAAAATTAAAAAAATTAAAGAGAAATAATTTCATCCGATGGTGAAAACCACTCCCTTGTGGTGCCTTGGATAGGTACCATGATGAAAACCTGGCAATCAGGCATCATGTGTAGTTCTTCTACACCTTTCATCCATTTCGTATTCTCTCTTTGATCTTGACAATGTTGATCTATACACGAACATTTGGGGTATCTTGTGAGCTATCTTACAATAATCTTGCTTTCATTCCTTTCATGTTTAGCCTTCATATCTATCTCCCTCCATTTATTTTTGCCTATCACTATCCTTTTCCCCTTTGGTCTTGATCTAAAAAAAAAAAAAGACAAAGAGTAAAACACGGTGCTTTGAAGCCTCTTAACATGTCTACTCCTTTGGACTGCATCATTTCCTTCTCTTGCATTATGATTTTGTGACTTATCCTTTGTTGGCCTTTCATTGCTTGTCCAAATGTGCTTTACATGATGTTTCTTTCTTTTCCCTAGCTTGGGTACTCTTGAGGAGTTTGCCTTTGAGGATTTCTTCCCTTCATTCTCCTTCATTCTCTTGTCTTCCATCTCTTCCACCAGCTTGTTAATCCCTCCTGTCCTCCACCTTGCTAAGCATTGGGATTGCACGATGTGATCTTTCTTGGGATTTTGATGCCCATTATATCTGGGGGCATCCTTTGTACATAATTATTGATCTTGAAAAAATCTAAAAAAGTGATATATTGTCAAAAATTCTAAAAATCAGAAAATGTCCTGAAAAAATGATCATCTTAGTGAAAACCTAGCAATAGGTGCTTTGATGTATCTCCAAAAAAAAATTATATATTCCAAAATACAAAAAAAATTTAAAAAATTCAAAAATTCAAAAAAATAGAAAAAGTGCCTTGGTGAAAACCTGGAAACAGGCGCCTTGGTAGCAAAAAAAAAAAAAAAAAAGTCCTAGAAAAAAAGATGAAAAAAATGAATAAATGAAAGAGATAAAATTGTAATAAAATCCAAGTGGTGAAAACTTGGAAACGGGCCCTACTTGAGGCCTTTGCACCCCTATTTCTTAGCGTGTGTCCTTGACACTTAGCCTTTCTCCATCATGCCTTGTCCTTGTTGCCTTGGTCTAGAATTAGTCTTTGTCTTTGTCTGAGGGGCATAACTATGTTAGCTTTGGTCTCTTGGATGTGTTAGTCTTTCGGACACCTCACAAACGATGTTTTTCAACATCACCCTAACTGTATTTTTTAATACAACCCTTGACATCGAGTGTTTTTAACACTTATCAGTTTGGTCTTACCCAGTTTCTTTCATGTGGTCTTGCTTGCTTGAAAGCATTTGATCCTTATCCTCGAAAATCAGTATCAGTTAACACACTTAAATTTTTAAACACAACACTTAATGATTGAGCTATGTCATGATATTTTCTTTGTGTGCTGACTGTTATTGATTTTCGTTGAGTGTCCTTGTCTACTAAGTCTCTCCGTGATGCATAGCTAGAGGACTTGAGGCATGGGACATGTTTTTATTTGCTTCCTTCTTTATGCTTAACTTTTTTTTGCACAACTATTTTGCTGGTCATCCTGGCCTCTATGCCTTGATGCGAGCATGGTTTTGCTACATTCAATTGGGTAAGCTAACATCATAGTCATCTTGACCTTTATGTCTTTGATGCTTATGTTAGAATCTTTCCACAGTCCAATCTGATATACATCACATTCATATCTTCATAGTTGCGCTTGTGACTAGTGATGGTTGTGTGATGCTTCCGATCACATTCATATCTTCATAGTTGTGCTCGTGACTAGTGATGGTTGTGTGATGCTTCCGATCACATTCATATCTTCATAGTTGCGCTTGTGACTAGGGATGGTTGTGTGGTTTTTTGATGTCCGTTAATAATGACCCAATGATGAAAATAAGTTCCTTACATTCTTTTATGAATGATGAACACAAGATCTTATGTTTGTTGCTCTATTACAAGTACATATTTGTATTTTCATGTAGCTTGCATTGTTAGACTTCATGTTAGTTTTCAATTTTTAGGCTGCATTATGAATTTGAGAGGGTTTCCTTAATCTTTCTTGTGGACTTTTAATCAACTATGATCATGTTCTGATCTTCATTTCCTTATCTTCTTTCGTGATCTCAGTCAAAATTTTCTATCTTAAACAGTTGATTGGTTTTGGGGCAATTTCTTTCTTAAGGCTAATTCTCTTTCTTCTCTCCATTTCTTTCCCTCTTTTTCAAAATTCTATCTTCCATTCGCTTTCACCCCACTTCTTCTTCTTCTAATTCAACCTTGGGGCATAGTCTTTTGTCCCTTAGTTCTATGATCCTTATATCTTTCATCTTACATCAAGAACCTTATCTTTAGTTTGATTTGATCAAATTTATCGATTTGTTGTTTCTCCTCTATCTCATTTCGATTTCGATCACGAGGGGGCAATACCTATCAAACTTCAATCCTTGATTCATCTTTATCAATTATATCAGTCTTACTTGAGATTCTTATCTCTGACATATCAATTACTTACAAACAACAGTGTTGACTTTGTCTCTTTTTCAATTTGCTTATCTTTTTTCTGATGTCAATTGCTTACATACAACGGTGTTGATGTCTGTGTTGTTTTGTGATCCCAAGTTGACCTCACACTTCAACTGCATTTTTTGACTACATGTGTTTCCAAATTGATCACACATTTGTCAAAGAGGGGCAAATGTATGCACCCTAAAATAGTCGCCTAGACTTTGGGCCCCATTTATTATTTTATCAATTTCCTGAATCAATGATTTGCAACATTTTCAATTCAAATCAATTTTCTTGATCAAATTGTAATTAATTCAATTAATTCAATTATTCCAATATTTCCCAAGGTTTGATCATTTTTATTTAATTAAAAGATTTAATCTCCCTTTTAATTAAATAAAATTTATCGTATTTAATTAAATTAAATTCCTCCCCTTTAATTAAATAAAATTCTTCTAATTTATTTAATTATATAGAAAACTCCTCTTTTAATTAAATAAAAATATAAAAACCCCCACTTAAATCCCTCTTTGTTGAAAAAGGAAATAAATTAAATAAAAATCCCTTTTTCTTCACATCTTCCTAAGTGGTAGGATTTTTGCCTCTTAATCTCAACCATTGCTTATTTCTTTTTGCCTCTTAATCTCAAGCGTTCACTTTCCTATATAAGGAAACCTCTCCTTCTCATTTGAATAATCATCAATATAGAATTTTTAGGTATTGTTATGCTGCAAGTTTGGAGAGAAATTTTGGAGGAGAATTTGAGCACTCAAGCTTGGATATTGCAACTTCTCTCTTCTTGTCTTCTTCTTCTTGCATCCATGACTATTCATGTAGATTAGATTCATGTTTATTTTCATAGATTAAATTTGCATATTTTCTTTCATAGATTAATCATGCATTGTTATTATTTAGATTAATTTCCTTTCATGCATTGCAATCATATAGAATAGATTTTATTTTCATGCATTGAGTCTCTTATTTCATGGTTTAATTGCATGGGCACAACTAGGTCAATCTGAGGGCCTTCATCACACACCTTTGCACTCCATGACTAAAGAGCTATGAGTCGATATTTGAGGCCTTATTCTTGAGCAACCTTGAATGGAATGATTCATAGAAGTGTGACACATTTTCATCACACAGGCTCTAGCTCGTGAAAAGTTCTAGAATCTCATAAATTTACTTCATGTTCTTCCCAGTGGTCATTATGGGGGAGAATGACAACACTAATTTCCATTGGCAGCCTTTCTTGACTTTGGGGAAGCCACCTTTCTAGAATACTTGCAGTCTTTCTTGACTGTGTAGTCCCATATTAAATATATGGTTGTGTATATTTATGTTTGTAGTTGATAGTTGTAGATCTTTAATATTATGGTTGTAATACTGGTGAATATAGTTAAACACCATAATTTAACCTCTCTTTCAATTCTCTATATAATGGATGCCCTTGATCTTATTTCTTTAAGGCAATTTGGACTTTTGTATATTTCTTTGTTTTATGATCAGCATATCATTGATTCAGTTGCCTTCACGCCACGCTGGGAAAGACAAAGGAAAATGCATGGTGGCTCTCGAAAAAATTATCTAATTCAAAAAGGAAAAGCCACAATTATTTGATTCGTATAAGATTTTCGTATTAAGAGTTCAATAAATCAACGTTCTGTTCAAGAGTTGACCTTTTGTTTTTGTTGTTGTCTCTTCTTGGCATGATAGATTTGGATGCGACTAAGCTCGAGACAGAATGCACCATTGACTAAATTTAAAAAATCTGAAAACACCATAGATTTTTGCAAATTTTTCAGCATTTGTTCTTCATGATCTACATATTTTGTGGTCGAAAACCACAAAACATTTGTTGAAAACTTACTGTGTTTTTGTAAATTTGGGAAAAAAAATTGTCCTTTTTATTTTTTTTTATTTTTTTATTTGGTGCGTAGCCATCACCGATAGATTTGGCTTAGATTGACACTTTTACAAATGATTAATGTGTCAATTTGAGCCTATCTATCAGGCCAGGAAGAGACACCAAGTTTAGTAGTGTAAGAATCCCTCACAAGCTAAATATTTTAAGAGGGGTACAAGCTAAGGCCAATAAGAACAAAATTGTCTATTAGAGAGACATATAATTAGGTGATTATAACAATAAAATGTGTTATTCTACAACACATATTTGAACTCATTTGAACAATAAAATATGCATGTGTCGTCTATAACATGTACCATAATGGGATAAATTGAAAAAAATTGTAGGATTTAGATTTATGAGGAAAGAAGTCAATGACCATAGTTTGCCTCAATAAAAATTCAAGCCTATTATATTTTGTTGTATAAATTCTACATAAACATCAAGTGATAAAATGTGTGAGATGCCTAAGGACATAGAAATGATAATTTTACTACTGTATAGCTGAGTGTGCTTGTAATTTCTCTTTTTGTTTCTAAATTATTCCCTACTGCTTGGCTAATAACCAAATAATATTGATAATAAATCAAGTGTATTCATTCAACTCTTTATATTTAGTCCATTTGGCCAATACAATGGCTATCTTCGATAAAACTGGCTTGGGATAGACATTTAGAATTTGAAATTAGGCAATTTGGGCCATGCTATGTGGGCTAGTCTAAAAATTTTGTTGCACTATTTTCTACCCAATTTAACACTGCAATATTACAAATGATAGATTTGGTATTTTAAATAGTGATAGATTTGATTTTTATATAGTATAATACAAATAACTTTTAAATTTTTAATTTTGAAAAAATCGACTAAACTCACTAAATATATATTATATTATATAAAAAGAAAATTACAAATGTGTCAATCTGAGACTATAACAAAACTAAATCTATCAGGCCAAGAAGAGACACCAAGTTCAGTAGTGCAAGAAGCCCTCGCGGGCTAAATATTTTAAGCGGGGTACAAGCTAAGGCCACTAAGAACAAAATTCCCTATTAGAGAAACATATAACCAAGGGATCATAACAATAAAATGTGTTACTTTACAACTCAAATTTGGAAACATTTGAACAATAAAATATATTTCTGTGTCTTGTATGACATGTACCATAATGAGATAAATTGAAATTATTGTAGGATTTAAATTTATGAAGAAAGAAGTTAATAACCTTAGTTTGCCTCAATAATAATTCAAGCCTATTATACTTTATTATATAAATTCCACATAAACATCAAGCGATAAAATGTATGAGATGCCTGAGGACATAGAAATGATACTTTTTCTACTTTATAACTGAGTATGCTTATAATTTCTCTTGTTGTTTCTAAATTATTCCCCAATTCTTGGCTAGTAACCAAAGAATATTGATAAACAATAAAGTGTATTCATTTAAATCTTTATATTTGGTCCATTTGGCCATAATATAATGACTATCCTCCACAAAATTGTCTTGCAATATGCATTTAAAATTTGAATTAGGCAATCTAGGCCATGCCAAGTGGCCTAGTCTAAAAATTTGGTTGCACTATTTACTACCGAATTTAATAGTGCAAGAATCCCTCATAAGATAAATGTTATACAAAGGGTACAATCTAAGGCCCATAAGAACAAAATGGCTAAATAGAGAGATGTATAACCAGCTGATCATAACTATAAAATACATCAAATCAAAAGAAGAGAAGCAAACATGACCAAGTTAACCCTCAGAGAAATCAAACCAATGGCTAGAACAAACAGCAAGAAAATCCAAATCCATTGTAGTTGATCATCCTTTTGCACAATTGAATCATATAATATTGCTATGGATACAAGTTTTTTATTCCCTCTAATTATGTGAAAATTCAAAAAAAAAAAATCTATATTCCAAAGCTTTAATCATATTCATTTTGTTAATCTTATTATTTTCATTATTCTTGTTTATCTATATCCATGTATTGCAATCTATTTGTGTGTTACTAATTTATATAGCACTATATAGTCATAAAATGGAAGTACTTCCATGGTAGAATGGTTTAGCCTTCCGAGTAAGTAGTTTGGGGTCATGTCAAGTGCCTTGAATGGGTTCCTGATTTAGACCTGGCTTTCCCTCTATTCTGCCCTATTTTCCACCTTTTTCCAGCTAGTTTTTGGCATTCTAGACTGCAGATTTGAGATCTTTGACCTCAGGGTCAAGGTTGACCTTTTAGGTCTATGTCGACCTCGACCCTGACCTAGTTCAAATCTTTGACTATTAATAATTTTGATGGTAGTGGGAATAAATTTGTTTCTCCTCCTAATAAAAACTTTCAAATCTATATGAATCCTTTACCTACACATGATACTAATACCATAGCTTAACCATCTTCTGTGGATATTGTTTACGATTCAAAGATGGATGACCTTAATAACATTGTTAATCATGTGGAGAGTGTTGTTTTGTCTCAACCCACTGTTCAAGATCCTTCACCTCTACTTCAAATTCTAGTTCCATCTAAACCTCAAAAACAAACTAAGGATAAGCGACCTAGGGAACTTTTAATTACCTTTGATGATTCTGAAATGATTAAAGCTCCCAATGGTCCCCTTTATATCTATTCTAGGATTGCTAAGATACCTACTCGTGGTTGTCTTGTTGATCCCACATCTTTAATAAATGTCATTACTGAGGAAAATATTTTTATGAAAAACTTACAACGTGATTTCTATGATCCATCTGATGCATGGATCCAAACTTGTAATGGTTTTCTTTATCCTACACTTGGTTCTATCAACTTACCTGTTGAACTTTGTGGTAAAGTTTTAGATACTACCTTCATTGTTATTCCTACTTTTGATCAATTTCAAATCAAATTTAGTTTACCTTGGATAACTGTTATGCATGCTATTTCTTCTCCTATTCATAAATGTCTTAAGTTCATTCATAATGGAGAGGTCAAAATGATTAATCATGGTTTGTATCAACCTTCTAGGCCTAGAGATTGTGCTAGTCTTGATTTATTTTGGCCTTCATTACCTAACTCATGTCCTCCTCACCCTGATCATCTCTTTCGCTCACACCATGCTTACAAACATCATAAAATTGCTGAGTTAAGCATGCCTCAGATAGATATCAACTGTGGTCTTTTGCCTACTCCTTCCATACCTCCTTTAGCCATTACTTCTACTTTTAATAATCAAAATTCTACTATTTCATTACAACCCATTGAAAATCCTCCTATAGAACCTGTGAAGGAATCTGTGGACATTCCTCCTAGTTCTCAAAATGTGTTAAACAAAGAAAAACACAACAAATCTGCTAATGAAAGTTCATAAGAAGTGTAGAGCTAATGCTAGGGCCCGTGCTTCTCTTCTTCAAAACTCTTTACCTAATTTTGACCAACCTATGCCTGATGTGTCGAAAGAAGTAAATATTCCTAATGATGTTAAGACAAATGAGTATGATGATCCTATTCACATCTTAGATCCCATTTCAATCAACCTTGATGAGGAAGACACTTTAGATGATCCTATTGATCTTAGTGATGAATATGAGACCATTGATCTTGACACTAATTTACCTCATATGCTTTCAAATCAATTAACAATTACACCTAGTATCGAGCAACGCAATTCTCAAGAGGATCCTTGTTTGGAACTAGCTATCATCCCTACTGTATTGGATATAGTCCCTCTTGCGAGTTTCCCACCTTCCCTAACTGATATAAACCAAGATAGGGAGAGTAGGCGATGCGCCTGATTGGCATATCCTTCATGGTAGCCCTTTTTTTGTTTGCATGTTTTATTGTGCTTCTCCCGTAATGTATTTTCTAAATGTTTGTTAGACTCTTTTATATGACCCTTGTTACTTTATTGGTGCAAGGCAATAAAAGTCTCAACCTTGTTGTACAATTCCTCTATATGTATCTTTATTCTTCTATATATTGTTCTTATGTTATGTTGTACTTGTTCTATTGTTCATAAATGTTTCCTTGTATAGTCTTCTTGGATCTATGGCATGGTAGCACTAATTATTTTTGGTCTCCAGGTTGTGGTCTAAAAATATTCTTCTTCGTAACTCTTAATTTTTCTTTCCTCCATTGTGATTATAGTTCTACTTTCTTTGGGGAATGATGTCAATTCATTTGCAATAATATCATATTTATATGTACATGTTATCTTATGATCATACTGACCCCATAGTAGGTAGATCCATTCTGTGTTCTTGCGTATGTTTATGTTTTATTTCCCTTGATTTGTCTTCATTTGGGGGCATCTCGTAGTGGAAACGTAATCAGTAGAGTTGTTTATGTTTTCGTTCAAGCCATTGCTCCTGTTAAAGTGTTAGCAATGACTTTAACGTGGGGGCATACACTCTACTCACTTTTTGCACACACACATGTTAAAAATATTTTCAAAATACTTAAAAAAATTTCCCTTTATGGATTAAAAACTAATCCTTAAAGCATAAACATTTTACTTTTTTTTTTACATTTTAGGATCTCTTGATCCCTCTAGTTTAAATTTACACGGATCTGTTGATCTCTCCAGTTTCAATTTACAAATATTTTTAATCTATTTAAGAATGGATCTCCCTAATGGGTTGACTATTGAGTAGACACATTCACTAGGTGATTCAACTCCATCTTTCTAGTTACATTATTTTCTTGTGTGGTTCACAATGGGACATAAGTTCTCATTCGACAAGGTAATCACACCCTCTCTCCTTCTCTCCTTATTTAGTGATGTCTCTCTTATCATGATCTTAAGGTTGATAAAGACTTAATTCCCTTGGGGGCTTGAGGATTTCTTTGTCCCTTTTTTATTTAAATAAGATTGGCTGTTCTTTACGATCTCCTTTACCAAGAGTTTGTGTTGAGTCCATACTCTTGCTTAAGTGGGGGCTAAATGTATAGTTAGAAAATGGAAGAACTTCCATGGTAGGCTGGTTTATCCTTCTGAGTAAGTGTTTTGGCATCATGTCAAGCTCCTTGAATAGGTTCTAGATTTAGACTTGGCTTCCCCCCTATTCTACCCCATTTTCCACCTTTTTCCAGCCAATTTTTGGCATTCTGGACTGTAGATTTGAGATCTTTGACCTCATGGTAAAGGTAGACCTTTTAGTTCTATGTTGACCTCAGCCCTAACTTAGGTGAAGGTAAAAATCACCCCTAACCTAGGTCAAGGTTGAACTTGACCTTGACCTAAGGTCCAGATTTTAGGATCTCACAGTTTCTGGATGTCAGTCTTTGAAAAAGTTAATCCCCGCTTCTGGGTTGGCTGTTTTGGGTTCCGAAGCGATGATTCATAAATTATATTTAATATAGGTCCTCTCCTAGGGGTAAAAGATTTAATGGGAATTTAATTATCCTATGTCGGCCTCCTTAGAAGATTGTGCCCTAATTTCATATAAAAGGAAGTTTTTATCTTCTCATTTTCTCTAAGTCCTCTATCCAAGCCTAAGAATTATTGAGAAGTTGAGAAGCATTATAAAGTTAAGTTAAAGCAAGCTAAGGATAAATATTTGAAGAAAGCATCTATCCATCATCAAGCATTCAAGCATTCATTTTCATCAACGAGATCCATTGGAGGCCATTGAAGGATTCAAGCCACATAAGTGCCCTTTTGGTGATCTCTCCATCCACCTTCCTCCAAGCCTTTTCCTATTCAAGAACCCATTCAAGATTTGGTGTTGGAGATCTACAAGCAATAGATTGAAGACATCCTACATTCTAAATTTTGGATCCATTGGTGCACACATACTTGCAGATTTAAGGATTTGAATCCTCCACAAGGACTTTTAAATGAGGAAGGTGAATTGTTTCATTTACTTTGTTTACTTCTACAATTTAAATTATATATTTGAGGTTAATTCCAAAATTAGAGTTTGACTAAAGAAAAACCCTCCCCCAACAAACAAACCTCATTTTATTGTAGGTATAGGTTTAGGACTGCAGATTTGAACTCAGATCTGGATACCCTTTTCAACAAACTTTCAGGATCGGCGAACATATTTTTTGTCGGACCTGTGTAGGTTAGGGTCGAGATTATTGGGTCAGGGGTGACATTTTTGGGTCAAGGTCAACCTTTTTTCTCAAGACGGTGTCAGATCGGAAAAATATTTCTGGGTTTTTTTCATCTCTGCATTTTTGTTCTGGATCATACTTTAGATTTCTGAAAAATAGAGTACAGACCCCAAGATATAGCATTCTTCAGATCTTCTATTCTTTAAGGTTGATAATTCTTCTCATCCTTTTCAATTACTTCAATATATCATATCTCCTTAATCATAAAACAAAATTTAAGATCTTCTTCCTTACTCTCATTTCCAAATGGTTGATTCATTTGTGCATTGATCCTACATTTGGGTTAATCAACTTGGATCTTTCATTTGTGCAATTGGGGATAAAAGAGGAACATCTTATCTTGCTTCCCCTTATATACTTAATCACATTACAATATACACAAAATTACAATTAAATGTAAGGGAAAGGAAATACCTCACAAACAATCAAATCAAAACATCAATTTTCCCCCTTTACAAGCACAAGCACAAGCAAAAAAAATTATGATATTAAAATATGTATTATTTTTCATACTTTAGGCATCACAATAACTCAACTTGATGACATTTTTTCTTAATCTAACCTTCAACTTTTTATCATGTACCTACTACGCACCAAAATTCTACTGCTAGTATGTTGTTCTCTTTTATCAAATCCTTGTAAAGAGAACCCCTCAGGGTTCATTTTTTTGGTGGAATTAAATAATGTTGGAATTGTCAAATTTAGGTATTTGACAATTCAAGAAGTTTTAAATCTAGAAAATGGTTTTTGGAATATGGCTGGAACCGTTTGGTTCACTTTGAATTCATAGTGAGAAGATGCATTTTCTACATTTGGTTCACTTGGAATTCACTTGCATCACAGCTGAAGTTGGGGTTTTTGCAGGAAACACGTGAGAAAATGTGAGAAAGAGAAGAAGCCTCACGCATATGATAATCGGGGAAGTTACCTTAAAGGTTAGAGTAGAGTGCTCATTATATAGAAAAATAAAGGCATATACATCCAAGATATACATTAACTCTCATTCACCATTAAAGGTGGGAGGTTTTACCTTCTTGGTAAATGCTAAAATAAGTGGCATAACCTCCTTATATAAAAATAGAAACAAAGCTATGAAAGGTTACAAATAAATAAAAAATAGGGTGAGAAAATAAACTGCCCCATAACCCACTTACAAAATGACAAAATATTAGTTATCAGAGGTAGCACAATAAGCCAAAAGTGAGGGTATAACTCTACTACCCATGTGAGGTAGTGACTCATACATGTTTCTTAAGTACTTCACCGCATGTCCTCATATTAACAACTCCTAATAACCTAAGAAAGCTTAAATATTATGTATGTAGGAAAAAATAAATACCCCCTAACATATGGAAAAGATAAACCTATGCTTAAATTATTAGGTATATAGATAGAAAGAGTAATATTTATGAATGAATATGATTTATAGGTTGATGAGTTTCTTTTTATATATTTCTTGCTATGTGTTCAACAATGTTGACCATATGGTTTATTTCTTTTAATTTTAGTCTATAGGTAATAAAGGGTTGTTTCAAACTACCATGGGACCTCCAGCCTAACATGAAGGCCATTTCTCCCATGGGAGTCATACCCCAATAGGGTTTGTATTGTGAGGGGGTCTCAGTCCTTACACACAACACATATTTATTTAATATTTTTAAATTATTAGTTTTATTTGTTTAATTTTTATTGTTTTCATGTCTACATTCAAAGGTGATAATACATCTGCACATTTTTTATATAATACTAATGCATATAGTTATTATTACATACATAATCTAACATTTCTCCTTATCTTTTTTCTTTATAAATTTATATACATTTGCATCGTTTAAAGATTCAAATTAATTTAGTGTATACCTCTTTCATCTATAAATTAAATTACATATATTGTTGCATGGAATCTAATCTTTTCCTTTGTTACTGAGATTAAGGGTTCGTAAGTTTACTCCATAAAGTACTTTTAGTATTTTCTTGTAACAAAATATTTTATTAAAGGTAGTTGTCTGTTCTCCCTTGGCATCATTTGTCTAGATGGGGACTCATTAGATTTGCAATAAATATATTTTAATATTGGATGTAGTTCTTGAGGGTATCATTCAGTCCTCTATGTCATCATTGATTTCATCATTCCTTTTTTTTTTGAAGATGAGTTTTGTCCTAATGGGATTTCTCCTTCCTTTGTTTGTTATAGATCATTTGTACATGCGTAATGTGAATAAATTTATGTACCAAATAAGTGATAGAGGGGACGTATTCACATTTTAAGTTTACTTAGGCCCTAGGAGACATTCAAGAAGTTAGTTGTAATGAGACCATGTTGACGTCATTTGTACTCTTAGTTTCCTAGACATTACATATTTTCGTTAGACATTTAATGCTTATTCCATCTTAATTGTTCATACTACATCAAACATTTCCTTTATAAGAAAGGCATCTCACTATATATCTCATATTCAACCATACTCGATCAATCGTTCTTAATATAAGTTATTATTTTCATTCTCTATTGTGGAAAGGTTTTCATCTTGTATGATTCTGGGGTTTTTTAGGAATCACTTATCTTCTCCTACATAGTATTAGAGTTCTATGCATGCAAACACCTTCTTGGATATAATTGTTATAATATGGCTTAAAGAATTATGTATACTATGCATCTAATGGTTTCCTAAACATCATGAATGAATCTAAGGCATTAGAGAAATCAAATTTGGCTATTGTTTTAATAAATTTTGATATATTTTTCCAAATCTACAAGGGTTTGATGATGCTTGATCTAAGAGCCACCAAATGTATCACTTTGAACCCAAACATTGAATTTAGGAGGTCCAAACATAGAATTTAGGAGGTGCAACTGAGCTTAGTCAAAAATAAGGTAAATATGATGCCTTATCAAACCTCTTCCTAGTAACAGGATTCCCTAGGAACCCTCTTCCTTGCAAAATGACCTCAAATTGAAAACAAAGGTCACTGGTATTATCAAATTTTTGTTTATGATACCTATATGGAGATATTTATTTTTAGTCAATCTATATATATATATAGTAACTTGTCATTTTTTCTTATTTTGTCTTCTATCTTGAATTGGTCAGTCATTTTTCCCTATTCAATTCTCACATTTAGACAAAATGAAGGTTCATTACACTTGCCCGACACTTAGGTCTTACTTTGGCCTAGTGGGTCATCTTCCCTCTAATTGTGTAATAATAAATAATTGGTTAGGTGTTTCACTAAGGAACTACTCTAGAATCCCTTGTTGTTTTCTCAACCACATTACTTTTTATTATTGTACAGGTGGCCATAGACCTTTCAGACAATCAATTGAATGGGGATATTCTGTTTTATTTAGGAAAATTGAAAGGATTGAAGTTTCTCAACCCACCCATGAATAATTTCAATGGTGTTATTCTGAATAATATTATATTATTAATTTGGCTTAAATAATTAGACCTTTCTATAAATATTTTTTTGGGAATTTTGTTTTTAGATATTGGTACTTTGACCTATTTGGAAGCCTTTAAATTTTTCAACAACCAACTTTCAGGGAGTATACGCCAAGGAGGATAGGTCACAACATTTAATAAATCATCATTTTTAGGCAATCTAAATTTATGGGATTGTCCACTTCCATAGAAATGTTCCCACTCAGAGTTTTCTCCTTGTCCTCTGACCACTTCTACATCTATTAATGAAGATGTTTAGAGAAAGGAAAGTATGATGTATGATACTGGAGTGGGCTTTTCATATGTATAAATTTTTATTACACCCTTGATATTTATTGTTGAATATGAAAGATAAATAAGAGGGGCGGTGAATCAATTGTCCTCAAACTTTTAAACCTTAACATAACTTTAATTATTTTCACCAAACATACTTTAAACCTTTAATTGCAAAAAGATGAAAAAATGAAAGAAAAGCAATCTCAAAACAAATGAAACAAAAATTTTAGGTGGAAAACCTTGTTAAGGTAAAAAATAAGAAGAAGAATATTCTCAAATATATAAACACATGTTAGGGTGACATCAGTTAAGGTATTTTTTACAAAGAAAGGCTCACTGCCAAAGGCTTGTTGTTGAAGGGATAACTTCCCAAAGAAGGAAGGATAACTATTGAATGGATCATTGTTGAGAAGAATAAGGATAAAATATAGTAGATCTATAACTAATACATGACAATTACTCAACCAACTAATCTATAGATACCTTCGGCTCACTATTTTTGGTAACTAAAACATGAATATCGATAATGTCCTCGAACACTCTTCACAACATCTGAAATGTACAAGGAGACATATCCTCCTTCATACATCTTCTTTTTATAGGTTCAAACTTGCACTTATTTCACACAAGTATGCATGAATGCCACACATACACTATACCCCAATGAATTATCCTTTATTTATACCAATCAAAGAGGGAAAAGGCTGAGGGAAAAGTCAAAATAATTAAGGATATCAGGCTGAGGAAAAAGTCAAAAGAATTAAGGATACCCTCCATATCTACATGAATAAAAGAAAAAAGAGAATTAAGAACATAGCAGAGAGTATGAATAGGTTTTTGCATATTCTGGGAAAGGCACACCAAGAGAAGTTGATTGTGGAGCTAGATTTAGACAAAGATAAAGGTCAAGATGTCTCTAGCCCTAGTAAGAGAACAAGAGCCAATCTAAAAGTAAATTTTGAGAGTTCTCTTCCAAATTTTAAGGACCTAACAAAGGTGATGCTAAACTTGAGTTAGCTGGAAGCAAAGGTCACTGAAACCCTCAAGAATTTGGCTTACTCTGTTCTCCCTTCTTGTTTTTGTTGTTGTTTAGTCTATCTTTTTGTTGGATTTCGGCTTCTAGTTGTAATGTTAATATTTAGGGAAGGATATTTTGTTTTTGATGATATTGCTTATCGCAATATATAATCTTCTCTTTTGTTAAATGGTTTTTGGTCCCTTCAAAACCTATTTTTATCGTAATAAAAAATAATTACAAGTAGAACAAATATAAATATTCATGAGGTGTGCATGTTTCCTTCATGATGTTAAAGGTGAGAGAACTCCAAGGAAATATGGTAGTTAGGATATCTTTAAGAGGTAACTTATAGTCAAATGATATGGTAGTTTCTTCACCTAGTTCCTAAAGCTTAACTATAAGTAGGAGGATTCAATGGATACCCCTACAAGTTACCTAGATATGTTGATGAAAAACTCATATTAAGTTTGCATCTAGCTTGAGGTAGTCAATAAGAGGCATGCAAACAAAGAAAGAAGAAAGGAATTCCTTTATTCATTATCTTTAATCACTACAGCTATAAATTTTTGTAAAATTCTCAAAACTTGAACGATCTTTAGTGAAGATAAATCTGCTTCTCTACACTATGAGAGTCACTTTTGATACTCCCCTTAAGGCCAATAATTTAAGCTACCATCAAGGAGAAAACATCATTCTAGTTATCCAACAATTCCTTTATATCATTTTTAATGCTTGGAGTTTCCAAAACAGTGGTGTCATTTTCATATAGGGTCTCTGTAACCACAAGGATGTCGATGTGAATGGCCAGAGTAACAACCGAATCATCTTGATTTAGCATAATAGGGGAACTGGGGACCATAGTTTATGTAGGCTTAGGAATGTTTCTCCTGGATGGCTTTTTGGTCTTAACTAAAAGAGACCCATATTTTATCACAAAGCTACCAACATTTCTCTTACCTTTTTTGTTCCTATTGGGCTCCACAGAATCTGGAATGTAATCTTTAGAGGGGACATAATATGGTCTATCATCGTCAGACACCACAACCCTTTTGTGGGAAAATGAAGTTGGGGGACTCTTTCTAACACTGACATGAAACACCTCATCCCCTTACAATTCCATATAATTCCACTCTAATGAAGTGTCACCATAATGTACCCTAATGTTATTTTTAAACTCAATTCCTTTCTTGGGAGGGGGATTCCTCGCCACATGCAACTCTTTAACATACTTTATAATCAATAGAATTAATCCCTCATGCAGTAAAAGGCTCTCAAGCTATAATTCATGGATGAAAGAATGTAAAATGACAAAGATATACATTTATCATGCCTAAAATGCTTTAGAATCATAAAATGATAGCTAAAGAGGCTGATAAAGGTTGCATCCAAGGTAAGGTACCTCATTATAACATGGACAATGTCTAGCCATGATTTATTGAGAGAAACTCTATCATACCCACCATCATTAATCTTCTTGACCTTTTCCCTCTCACCAGGCAAAAAGAAAACACCCATAGCTTCATTGACATCCTTCTTGTGCCTGTGGAACTCTTTTCTCTCGATGATGGTGTTAGAAACATTAGCCACAAGCTCTTCATTGATCTCTAACTCTAGCCTGTAGACACACAGGATTCTATCTTTCCAACCTACAATAAAGGTCTCTATAACTTGGGAATCATCCCCATCAAGAGTTTCCATGTACCTAGTTAAATCCCTTGTAGAAATAGCAGATTGTACCTTTCATTCTGTCATTTATCATACATGATCAGTTTTAGTCTATTATAGTCACCACCTATGGTATAATCACATAAATTACCCACCAATCACAACATAGAATACACAGAGCCCAAGCTAAAAATTGTAAAATAATCCACTTTTTACAAGTAAATGAGACTTTCCTACTATAACATAAAAGAAGAGAAGGTGAAGGTTGATATTTTAATTCACCAAATCTTTTATGCACATTAGGAAAAAAGAAAGAGGGATCGCCAAACATAACTTTTAGAGAACACAAATTAGATTAGCACAACCCAAATGTATATAGGGGTACTAATGCAAAATTCAACTCCTTTCAAGGGCGAATATCTAAAAGATCTATTTTTCTTTGATTTTACTTTCCCTTTATTGTTTGTTGATTGATATTGATTAATGCCAATTGAGATTGTTTGTGTTTGATTAAGTGACCTAAGGCTAGTTGATTGATTAAATGCAATACAAGTAAAATAGAAGCACATGTAACAATCAAGCACATAAAAAGACCTAATATTACATCTCAAAGTTTGTGCTATGAAATGACAAAGAGGAGATTTGACTCACCTTGAGGGCTAGTAAAGGTCACAAGATCAGATCTAAAAACAGAGTAGCAGACTGTAACAGAAATTGAAACTGCATAGGATCTAGAACCTACAAGATGAAATCTGTTGATTTTGAAAATTTTAAAGTGCCAGGGATAGGTCAAATTTGAGGGTACATGTTACACTTGGGTACAAGTCAAGGTTTATTTGTACCTACATTGTCCAAAAATTTGAGATCTGAATATCTGATGGAAATTGTAACCTAAATCAGCCGAATCTGATCCTAAAAACTTGAAAACCTACAAATCTACTCCTAAAAAAAAAAAAGGGAATTTGTTAGGGGGAAGGGGATTGCCTTTGTTAAGCCCCCATTTAGGAATTAACCTTGGATTGAAATAAAATCATGTAATAGCAAGACAAATGTAAATATTCACCTCACTTGTCAAACCTTCATGGATGGATTCGAATCCACTACCCACAAAGATGTATGAATGCTTGTATGTAGATTGTAGGATGTTGGATCTCATCATAAATTCAATAGATCTATGCATGCCAAATAATAGATCATGGATGTAAGTATGCATGAATGGTTGAATGTTTGTGCAATATTGATGAATGTAGGTCTTCTCCCTTGATGACCAACTCAACTATCTGCAATGAAGAAAGAATCTAGATCTATGGAAGGAAATGCATGTTTGATTGAATGGAATGAATACCTTAAATAAATCCTTTCTTTTCTTAAACTCCTTGAAAGCACCTTGAACTTGATAACTTGCAATTGATGGCTTGAGCATGTAAGTAATGGATGTTGCTTGTAAAAATGGTTCTAATAGACATAGAACTTGTGTATCTCAAATGTGGACTAATTATTGAATTTGTGGATGATTAAATGATGTGAGTAGGCCTCCTTTTATACCAATTTTGGGCTTCAAAACAAAAAGGGTCGACTGCACTAGGAGAGAAAATATGAAAAACCCTGAAATGGGCCTGAGTTCCTATGAAACCAATGCCTTACGTATAGGTCAACCTTAACCTATACACCATGTATAGGTCAACTTCAACCTATACCCTAGGAGTAACAATCCATAGAAAAAGACTCAGGATCTTGGGGGTGCAAAAGAAACGAACAGAAACGGACAAAAATCAAGGAAAAAGTAGCAAATCAAGCATAAATGCATCCATATTCTAGGAAACCACTAAAATGGGGCCTAAAAAGGTCTTTGAGCTTCCAAATTAATGGGTGCTAAATTTTAAGGTGGTACACCTATGGACACTCGCTCGCATGAAGGAATCCATCATTTCCATGGTAAGGGGAAATTTTTTTATTATGCAACGTCATTTAGCAGGATTATCTAGATATCCAATGAGATATGATAATTAATTTCCCATCAAATAACATATGGGGACTTAACACTCAAATTGAAAAGCCTATTCACAACTTGATTCCCCTCATGATAAACATGGGAAATGAAATAAGATCCAAAGCTATTTAACATTAGAATGCAATCCTCAATAATGCTTTTGATCGCCCAGTTTGGCGGGGATAAACCTTTCAAACAATTAATAATATTTAGGGATCACATTCAAGCCAAATTTTGTCCAAACCTTTTCCCTTTACCATTTTAAAACCAATGTACGTAGATGAATATAGTATTGTTAAGAATTTTGCCTCATGAATTAAATATTAATAGATCATTATGGTATTGCTATCAGTATTTAACTATGTAGTTTTTTCTTTCAAATTCATTGACCCACGATTCATGAGTAGTGATTCTTATCAATTATTAATAGATCATGTCTTTGAACACCATGTTGGATGATATCAATTTTTGGTATTGATCATGATGTTGATATTCATATTTTTTCACTGATGTCAACATATGTTTCTGTGGAGAGGGCAAACTGGTTACTTGACTGGCAGAAGTGTACGAACACTGTACGGATGATTCAAAATGATCAAAATTGGATTTATGCATAAGGATGTGTGTTGAATAGTAATTTTTATTAAATTAAGTGAGCAACGGTTGTAATACTTGCTACTTTAGCCTAATTCATAAACTTTATTTGTTGCTGTCACAAATTTTAACCTATAAGTTATTAGGATTTTAATGTGCATATTTAAAATTGAACTCCATCATGAAATATTAAATATAAGTGTCATTTCCTTATCTCAATTTGTTTTTTATTTTTAAATTAACATTTGAGTTGATTGTGACCATTTTATTATTGATATGATCTTGGATGTTTTATCATATGTTAATATTTAATTCAATAATTAATGAAATTGTATATATAATTAGTTTATATATTTTATAATATATATAAAATATATTGAGAGATATCATTTTCAAGGCATCTATTTCTCCAAAAGGAATTGATGAAAATAGGCATTTCAAGAATGATATCTCTCAAAGTATTTATTTTATGTACATTATAAAATCTATAAATGCTAGTAGTAGTCGCGATGCAAGCTCCTAAACTTGTGATGGCACTGAAGTGGATATGGGTCTACATGGGTGCACATGGTCACCAAGTGTGTATTAGGTTTCTTTTGAAAATTCAAATATTTTCAAGCCTATTAAAATTTTGATATAATCTGTACACTTACTAGATAAATATTTCTTATGTATGTATGTATAACATTGAGTACAAAAAAATAGAAGTTTTAATGAGGTCCTATGGCGGGCGGAACGGGAGCGGATGGAGCAGGAGGATTTCCAAATTTGAATGTAGGTGGGAAATAGTCCTTGCAAGCGTTAGGAGCTACAGTGGAAGGAGATGATGGCGGACCCCTGACAGACAAGGATAAGGAAGACACCACAAACAAGGACGGGGTCCCACGCGAAAGATAGAGGGATCCAGGAAAAGAGGAGGTGGGGTCTAAAGGAAGCAGCTCTGAATAGTTAGAGGCCCTACAAGGCAACAAGGAGGATTTATTTTGGCATCGGCCTTGGTCAACTCTATTCAGGATCAAACCCTCAGCCAAGTCCCTTTTTCCGGAGATAAAAGACCTATCTGATAAGGAAAAAGGAAAATATGCTATTTCATTACCGTACAAACTCATTGACCACAATATTGCCTCAATGTCTCTCACCTTGGTAGGAAATATTTTTGGTCCCAGACCAAATATTGATATTTTTAGATCCTTTTCCAAATGGAAATGGAATCTAAAAGTTTAGGTTGAAATTAAAGCTATGGCTAGAGGTTTCTTCTCCTTAGAGTTCTCTTTCCCAGAAGACTATGCTAAGATCCTTTGTGTGGGGGCATGGGCTATTGGAAAATCCACTCTTGCCCTGCAAAATTGGACTCCTAACCTGGACATAAATGACTCTTTTTATATTCAAGGTCCGGTTTGGGTTAGGCTACCAGAACTCCCTCTCGAGTTCTTGTTTGAAGATGTCTTTGCTGGAATCGTGAAATCATTTGGTGAGCTTATCTCAATTGACCCAGTGACTAAGGATAGGTGACGCCTTACCTATGCAAGAATTTTTATAGGGGTGGAAGAAGGGAAAGATATGCTAGAGGTTATTGAAATCCAGTCTAAGCTGGGAAAAAGGCTACAGAAACTGGAATATGAAAGTGTGACTTTTTCTGGCTTCCACTGCAAGAAGGCAGGACACATGGCCAGGAAATGCCCTACTCTAGCTAAGGAAAAAGCAAAGAAATCCCAAAATAATGGGGGAAAACTCAAAGATCAGCTCCCTGAAGCCTCTATCTCAGAGAATCCCAGGTTGTGGCTCAGGTTTGGCAAAATAAGGACTTCTCCTCAGACCTCTCTAGTAAGATTGGGGGAGCTGCTGAGTCATCTTTTGTTTTCATTGAGGATCCTAATCAGATTCATACCACAGAGGTTAAATGTCTAGACCTTCAACCTTATATGGTGGCATAACCAGTATTGGAAGGGAGCACTCTTAAATCCTTTGAGGATCAGTGGTGTGATAAAAAAATTCCCTCCCCTTCAATGGCGGTTCCTCAATCCCCTGAACCTTCCTAGGAGATCTTGGGGTTTTCTTGCCAGCACAAAACTCTTTGAAGGGTGCAAATTCATCGGCTAACACCAAACTTGAGAACCAGGACATTAAACTAGAATCTCTTCTTAACTCGATCACTTCGGGAAGCTTCACCAGAATAGAAGGAAGATTTGAAAAATACAAAGAAGGGAAGGAGGGGGAATGGACAAAGGTCAAGAATAGAAAAAGTAGTAGAGAACCATCCCCGGTCTCCCTAGAAACAACTAGAAACAAGAACAAAGCTGACCTAGGAGGTATAAAGAAATGGCCAGGGCAAAAATCTCTATTCCAGATCTAGCAAGAAGAAGCTTGCAAAAACATTGTGGATGAAACTCAACAGACCATCCAGGCTGCCCGTGCTCCAAGTTATAAGTGAATCTAATATCATGGAATATTTGTAGACTCAATGGGCCACACAAGTAGGATGTTATGAGGAATATGATCAGGGATCATAGATCTAATGTTATGCTTAACCAGGAAACAAAGATGAAAATGGATAAATTGGAAGGAATCAAATTTTGTAAGTCTATGGAAAGATTCACAACTAACTCAGAGGGAGCCTCTAAAGGGTTGATGACTCTATGGAACTCCTCTCTTTGGACTACGGATGCTATCTACAAAGAAGGTAATATTCTTCTTCTCAATCTCATTAACATTAAGTCTAAAGAAAGTTGGTATATCATGAATATCTACGCTCCTAATTCAAAACGTGGGCAAAAAATATTCTGGGACAAACTTAGAAGTATTATATCTTCATTGGACCTCTCTAAATGCATCATCATGGGGGATTTCAACACCCCTCTCAAAGAAGGGGAAAACTTGGGTGGGATCATCCCTAACTGGGAAAGTAGGCAAGATCTCATGGACTTTATCAATGATCAAGGTGTTTTAGATTTGGATCTTCAAGGGGATAATTATACTTGGAGCAACAAGAGAACCGGGACTAATTATATTCAAGTGAGATTGGATAGAGCGCTGATTACAACCGATTGGTTGATCTCCCACAGTAGAAAACTCTCTGCACTGGTGAGAATTGGCTCAGATCATTCTACCCTATCTCTTATCCTAAACCCATTTACCAAGCATAGGAACTTTCCTTTTAGATTTTAAATAATGTGGATAACTCACCCTAACATTAACAATAAGATTCTAGAATGGTGGAATATCGACGTCAAAGGTTCTGCTATGTTCACAATAGCCAAAAAACTCAGAAATGTTAAAATCAACATTAAGCTCTGGAACAAAAAGGAGTTTGGGGACATCTTTGCTTCCAAAGAAAAGGCCATTTCTGATCTTCAATCTATCCAAGAAGTTATCTAGAGAGATGGGTATGATGAGGATAACCTAAATCAAGAAAAATTTATGCTCTCAGAATACCATAATGTGATAGGCAAGGAGGAAATCTACTGGAAACAAAGGTTTAGATCCATATGGCTTAAGGAGGGGGATCAAAATACTCACTTCTTTCACCTATCTACCATGAAACACCAGGCATCCAATAGAATTAGTAGCATCAAAAGTGGGAATCAGATTGTGTGGGAAGACAAAGGTATCTCTATTGCGGTGGTGGATTTTTTCAAAACCCTCCTCTCAAAAGACTCCAACCTGTCTGATCAGGACTAGGAGAAGCTCTTAATAAACATTCCTCTAGTCGTATCAGATCATCATAATAAACCCTTGTGCACTATTCCTAATATGGAGGAAGTGCAAAAAGCCCTGGACTCTCTTCCAGGGGACAAGGCCCCAGGCCCCGATGGCTTTCCCATGTTTTTCTTCCATAGGTTCTCAGATACTGTTAAAAATGATTTGGTAAAAGCCATGCAATAATTCTTTGGGTCCAGGAATCTTCTTAAAGAACTTAATGCCACCTTGCTTGTGCTTATTCCAAAATTCTCAGGGGCAGATTCCATGGATCTATTTAGACCTATTAGGTTATGTAATTCATTCTACAAGATCATCTCAAAGGTCATCACAATCAGGATTCTTCATTTTCTCCCCCTCATTATTGCTCAACAATAGTTTGGCTTTGTCCCAGGGTGACAAATCCTAGACTCTATTATGGCGGTGCATGAAGTGATTTATTCCTTAGAAGCTAGGAATTAGGAGGGTTTCCTTCTCAAGCTTGATTTATCCAAAGCTTATGATAGAGTGGATTGGTCCCTTCTCATGAAAGTGCTACGAGCTTATGGCTTTAATGATAAATTTTGTCTCATTATTAACCAACTTATATCTTCACCTTCCTTCTCAGTCCTAGTTAGTGGATCCCCTTCGGCTTCTTTAGTGCTTCATGTGGTCTAAGACAAGGGGACCCCCTATCCCCTATTCTCTTCATTATTCTAGTGGAATGCTTTGAAAGATTGATCTCTGCTCATAGGTCTACTGGGGAGCTGAAAGGCATCAGGATATCTTCTATTATCTCCATCTTCTCTCATCAACATTTCATTTATGATACCATATTAGGAGGGGAAGCATTTTTCAATGAGGCTAAAGTTGTCATAAAATTGTTGGACTCCTATACAAGGGCCAATGGCCAGTATATCAACTAGAACAAGAGTTCCTTATACTTCATCAACACCCCTGAGGTCAGACAAAAAAGAATGGAAGATAATATGGGGTGTGGCATTGGCTCCTTACCTTCCAACTACTTAGGCCTCCCGCTTGGAGCTAAACCCCCAGAAGAATTTTGGAATAGACTAATTGAAATATTTAATAGAAAGTGGGGAGGGTGGAAGGGCATTATTCTCAGACAAGTGGGAAAGATTCAGCTGGTCAAGTCTACTCTCCAAAACCTCCCCACCTACACCCTCAACCTTTTCTCCATCCCGGCTAAGGTGGCTAATGCCTTGGAAAAAATCCAAAGAAGATTTCTTTGGTCGGGGGCAGAAGAACAAAAGCGTATCCCTTTGATTGCATGGGAGAAAGTTTGTCTTCCCAAAAGGGAAGGGGGACTAGGTATCAAAAGGATCAAGCCTTTTAACAAGGCGCTCCAGGAAAAATTAGATATGGAGGATCTTCCATGGAAAAGGGGAATGGTGGGACTTATTTGAGGAGAAATACCTGCCCAATGACTCTCTAAGTTTCTTCTTTGAGAATGAGGATATCTGTTAAAATAATAACAAAAATAAGGTGAGATAAGAAGTTGTTTAATTCAATGAGCAAGGAGAATGAAGATTTACCATGAATTAATTTGAATACTAGGAGCATGCACCAAAGATCCAAACAACAAGGAGACAAGATTTTGAAGGGGAAAAGCATGAAAAAACCCCCGTAATATAGAGAATGGGAAAAAATGCCTAAGAGAGAGAGAGAGAGAGAGAGAGAGAGAGAGAGAGAGATCCAAGCTCATACAATAGTTCAAGAAGGATTAACCTAATAACTAGTCTATCTAAGAAGAGAATGAGAGACATCTCTTTAATAGAGATGTGAGAGAGGAGTTGCATGGTAACTCCCATATCTATGTTTGCCACATTTCAATAGTGTGTGAGACAAGTGTAGGATTCCTCATAAGGAGGAATAACTAAAAAG
>MU227806.1:2902779-2924166 GCA_018584345.1 Thuja plicata | reverse complement strand
AACCAAATGAAATCATCACTAGATGCAGAATCAAAAGTAGAGCTAGTATAGTTACTATCAATAATATTACCATTATCATAATGAGGAAGATTAGAGTTTAGAGAAGGAGGTTGGTCCTCCATAATAATAATTTGAACATCATCTCTATTAATACATGAGGGCAAAGTGACATTGAGAAACGTATCAATAATTTCATCTTCTTGTTCTAAAATATCATCAAAAGCAAAATATGTATGAGAATAAGAAACATCATCAAACTGTAACATGTTATCTCTATGAGGAAAATAGGTAGCTAGGGGATCATCCTAGAAACAAGCATCATCACATGGGTCATCCCAAATAGGAAAGTCATTTAAAGGATACATAATGTCACAGTGCGGTGTAGAGTTTTGATGAGATTGAAATGTGTTCTCCAGGACATGCCAAGCCTGATGAGCCTCAGTACAATCAAAGATAAGGTAATATAAGTCTGGATTTAATTTGAATCCAATTAGACCAAACACTTCCTCATATTTGAATTGCCAGGAATCCTGGTCAGCCTGAGGAGCGATAGATATCAGTTTCAAAGTTGGTGAAGTCACAATATCTGAAAGGTGTCAAGTTTTTAGAAAATCAAACATGTGCAGCCTCCAAATAGTATAATTGGAATTGGTAAGTTTAAAATTTGGCATTAATGTAGACATGATTAATTATCAAAATTAACTGAAATAAAGCTAAATACAAGTTAAGATACAATGATGAAACCAAAAAACTAATTTAACGCGATTAGTAAACGCCAATATGCAAGAATATTTAACAATTAAAAAAATTTTAAATTTTTGTTTAAATTATGAAACAAAATTGAATTATAATAAAATAAAGAATTAACAATTGAATAATGATTATATTATTAATATAAATAATGGGTTTAAACAAAGTTAAGAAAAATTAATTGAAAAAGTTTGTTTAATAGTTTAAACTTTTTTGTTAAAAAATTTAAGTTTAAAGATTGAACTGCAATATTGAAAAAAAGGTTAAACAAATATGATAAGAATAATCATAGAATCTAATGATAAACCCTGAAAAAAAGGATAAAGAGCAACCTACAAGAAAAAAAATGTTATAAAGAATAATGATTATATGCTAGAAGAAATGGAATAAGTTAGAAGGAAATCGATGAAAGTGCTGAGGAAAGCCAGAAAAATGTTAGTAAGAATAATGATATGAAATTTAATTTTTTATGATTGATAAACAAATTTGAGTAAATGAGCTAAAAATAGAACAAGAATCTGATAAGTAACCTGCAAAAGGAAATGATTATCCTGCAAGTATAAAAATCGTTAGAATAAACAAGCATGCAGCCTTTGAAAAAAAATGGTAACCTGTTGTTGCCCAAAAAAGACTTAGCTGAAATGGTAAAGAAACAATTTAGATCTTAATATAGCTGTTGGAATAAAAATAATTGCAAGCACCAGCAGACTGCAAAGAAAATAAAACACACAGCTGTCTACAAATTATAAAACAAAATGATAATTACCTTGGTGCGCGCATGACAGAGAATCAAAAGAAGAGAAGGAGAAGGGCACATGAATCAACTGCTACGCATGAAGATTAATAACAGTTCTACGCAAGAGAGAGTATCATTGGCCTCCACAAAAGATGAATGTTTCCCTAGTGCGATCAGAATTGCAGGCTTGTTAGGATGAATACAGCCTCAAAAAGCTAGTACACCAGATAGGAAATGAAAGTCTCTCCAGTAGAAAAGGTATGTTGCCACACAATCCTGTGTGAACTATGCAAAGGCCTCCAATTTGGGGATTACTTGCATGAGCCACATAATAATGTCATAAGTAAAATTGACCCCTTCAATAGGGTAACCAAACATCAATTAGGGAATCAGAACATGGCCTCTTCTCGAGCTGCAAAAGCCACAGACCACAAAATGGAAACCTCCTGAACAAATAGGACCAAGAAATTTTGCGTCTTCAACACAATATACTCCATTCCAAATGAAAAATCATGATCGAAATGATGAATCAAGTGAGTATGAACACAAGGAGTAGTTTTGAATCACAGATCAAGACAATACGTGTAGAGTGAAAATTTAACATCTAGATCTATCCAACTTCAATAACGTGACATTAATCGATGTATCTTTATCATATTCTCCTCTCCATTTACATCACCTCAGCAATAGCGATTTATAATCCCTGTAATCATTCCTTCTCTGATAATAAACAAATATGGACAGAGGTAGAAGCTAGAATAATAAACAAATAATAGCGAGTGCTGCACTAAAAGAGATAATGCGCCAAGTTAAAAAGTATAAACAAAAACTTAATGCGCCAAGTTAAATGGACATAAGCAGAGATAAGGAGTAGATATATGATGGAGAGATGTGCCAATGTGATGGAGAGATGAACCAATAATAGACTGATTTAGGTTCCATGCAAAGATCAATGGAAATGATTTTACAGAAATATATACTGCAAAAAATAGATTTGAAATCAATTTGGATAAAATAAAACCATTAAAAAACTGATTAGAATGAAAAATATACAATAGAGAACCTGGAAGAACGGAGTTAGATTAAAGATATTTAATGAAAATAGTAAATAGATTAAAGCTCATATTTTGAAAGAAAGATGAAGAATAGAGCCAAGAACGAAAGTCTCCAAACCTGCACAAAACAAGTCAGTATTGTATCCAATAGATAAAACAATAATGTATGCAAAAGATAAATCAAATTTTGTGGTAAACCAGCCAAACCCAAAAAAAATTTTGAATTTTTCTCAACACTCTCTCAAGAGTCTCTGATATTGGAGTGCTCCAAGATATGGTAGCTCCTTCACTTGTAAACTCAATCGAAGATTGAACCAACCTACTCTAATACCATGTTAAAATAATAACAAAAATAAGGCGAGACAAGAACTTGTTTAATTCAATGAGCAAGGAGAATGAAGATTTACCATGAATTAATTCAAATACTAGGAGCATGCATCAAAGATCCAAACAACAAGGAGACAAGATTTTGAAGGGGGAAAAGCATGAAAAAACCCCCGTGATATAGAGAATGGGAAAAAATGCCTAAGAGAGAGAGAGAGAGGGAGAAATAGTTCAAGAAGAAGGATAAACCTAATAACTAGTCTATCTAAGAAGAGAAGGAGAGACATCTCTTTAATAGAGATGTGAGAGAGGAGTTACATGGTAACTCCCATATCTATGTTTGCCACATTTCAATAGTGTGTGAGACAAGTGTAGGATTCCTCATAAGGAGGAATAACTAAAAAGGAAATTAGAATAAAAGGAATTATCCTCACACTTGTACAAGAAGACAAAAAAGGTGTAGGGATTCCATAAGAATCTCCTACTTATAATAGTACAAGTAAAGATTAAATTCTAACAATATCCCGCAAGGCTCTTGTATTTGGAATGGCCTCCTTAAAAATAAATATTTGGCCAAGACCAAAGTGAAATGGAAAGTTGGTAATGGCCACACTATCAGCTTTTGGAATGACAACTGGGTTCTGGCTAAACCACTGAAAGATATTGAATATTTCAACCAGTGGAAGGAGGACAACACCCTGATCTTCGAGGATAGGGTTAGTGACTACAAGGTTGGTAATTCCTAGGTGGACTTGGCATTCATATCCCTAGACTTATATCCCTTACTCAATGTTCTCAATGCCACTTCACTTTCCCAGAACCAAGATGTTTTGATCTGGGAAGGATCCTCTAATGGATCTTATACTCTGGCTTCTGCTTATTCTACTCAATTTCATCCTGAAGCCCAGCCTTTTTGGGAGTAAGCTTGGCTTCCTAGTTTAATCCTAAAAATTAATGTTTTTTATTGGCTCTTTCTTTAGAACCACATTCATACTATTGATAACCTCATTAAGCAAAGCATCCCAATTCCCAACAGGTGTGTTTTATGTCTCTGTCAAGCAAAATCTGTTAATCACCTTTTCATTCACTGTCCCTTTGTTAGCCCTGTCTCACACTATGTTTTGGCTTTATTTGGCCTTCATTGGTGTTTCTCTTCCTCTGTCAAATATTTGTTCTATCACTGGACCTGGCCCTTCAAAAATACTGCCTTTCAGAAAATCTTGTATTTGTAAAGAATGAAACAACCGCATCTTTAGGGATTGTAGCGCCAGCCCAAAAGTCATCTTTGGAAATATTCATCATGAAATGTTGGAAATATTTTTTATGTGTGGAAATAATAACCCTTTTTTAGGACAAATAGATGACAACCCCAAGCATTCAAAGGCTAATCGACAGAGCTGCTACTGGTGTTGTCCTCTGAAAGGCTGGTCTAAAGCCAACTTTGACGGAGCTGCCAATGGAAACCTGAGCAAGGCGGGAAGTGGTGGTATTATTTGTAATTTTTTTGGTCAAGGAATTGCTACTGTCAGCCTCCCATTGGGAACACAAACCAATCACTATGCAGAAGTGAATGCTGCCCTCCATGTGACCAAGTTAGCTCATGACCTGGGGATAAAACATCTCTAGTTAGAAGGTGACTCACTTAACATTATTAATTGTCTTAAAAAACTCCACCCACCTTCATTCACAATCGTTAACATGATAGAGGAGACACATGGCCTCTTCACTTCTTTTGAAAAGGTGCACATTACCCATGTGTTCAGGGAAGCTAATCAAGTTGCTAACTTGTTCGGCAACTGGATAGTGCGAAGTGACAAGCATATGTGCTAGCCTTGTGGTGGAAATTTGTCACGTGATGCTTTGGATTTAGTTGATCTCAACCAAATCCATGGGAAGGAAAGATACATAAAAATCAATCATGATTGTGATAGCTTGGATGGGTAATGGCATTTCCATAAATGGTAAGTATGAGACAGGCTATAAGGGCAATAATAACAATAAAAACTCGCACACTTACTGGGTGCCCAAAAGTAAAGAAATTACTTACAGCTTAAGGCATCATAGTAAAGCTTTGTGGAAAATCTTGGAGAGATTAGGTTTTCATAGAGATTTGATTCTGTTAGCTAGCCTGAATCATTTAGTGATGGGAGGGGAAAGACGTAGGAGGGAGCCTTCAAAGGATAGCAAAAAATGGAAGAGGCAGACCAAGGTTTGGAATTACCTTAAAAATGGAGGGATTTAAACCTTTATTGAAATGGCTCCATGGCGGAAAGCGGGCTGTTACTAAATTGTTCATCAAAATCTGGAATGAAGGTAGCATTGAGACTAAGGGAAGAAAATTCACAGTGACCGAAGATTTCATTTCTGCAGTGACAGGGATACCCATTGTTGGGAAAAAGTTGTACAGAGACCGAAATATTTCAGACACTGCTATCAGTGATTTTTTGAGAGATGAGGAGGAGAAGAATGATTTCATAAAAGTCAACACCCATTACCTTCCTAAAGGATTGAAAATGCTATTGCAATTTTTTCTCCGAGCCGTCATCTACTACATTACTCTGGACTCTAGGTTTGATAGAATTCAGACCTATCACTTTGTTCTGCTAAATCACTTTTGCCACGGAATGTTGGTCTCTATCCCCTTTTACTTATATTCTTCAATAAATGATAATATAAATGGGTATACAGAGAAGGCCATTGCTAACCCTACCCTGTATGAAGGGCCTTTTTTTTTAATCTATCAGTACTTTAAAGCCCAAATATTTGGCAAGGAGATGAGCCAGAAAGAGGAGATAGAGGCCTCGGGTTCAGGCTATATCCCCTCAGACACAAAAGATAGAAAAGGAATGCATTCTAAAGAGATTGAAGAACATGATACAAAGAATATTAACCAGGGATCGATGTCTAAGAAGAAAAGAGGCAGTCTGGTTAAATTCAAAAAAGAATTGGCAACCCCTAAAAAATAGAGTACCACTGCTATATCTTCTGAGGAGGATTACAATGAGAATGAGGAGGGCATGGACTCTGAAGGTGATGAGTACCTAACTAGCAGGAAAGGAAGGAACACAAAGCTCTCCATGACTAGGAATTACCCAATCAATAAGGGTAAGGATAGGACAATGATTGATGATAGGACTATCTCGAAGGACAACAATCGCAAAGCTTTCCTTGTTCTAGACAATAACCCTTCACCATAGAATCATGACATGGTGAAGGACAAGGATAATGAGTTTAGCTGTTACATGGCAGAAAAGGGTAGGATAATTGGTTGGAGGGACTTCAATGTTAAGACGACAAAAATGGGAATAACTAGAGAAATAATTAACCCCAAGGTCCTAGAGGGAGAGGGTGACTAAATTAAGTTGGATGAGCTCATTGACCCATCTATGGTGGTGCTCAGCAATAATACTAGGGAGTTTGACATGAATCTACTCAATAACACCAGAAACAACATGCTTGACCAATATAGGACTATCAAGTGGCTTTTCCATGAGGTGGGAGATCTCAAAAATAGGGTTAAGGGTACCAACAAGGCCAACAAGGATATTGATGCAGAGGAACAAAGTAACCTGAGTACCCGAGTCAAGAAGATGGAGTATAACATGGATAGGGTTGAAGCTACCCTGAAGAAGATTATAGAACAAAGCTACAACACTATGAAAGCATCCAGGGAGCACACTAATACTTACATTGACAAGCTGGAGGAAAAGCTTGAGGGGAAGGAAGCGGCCAGAATGGTTGTGGATTTAGACCAGAACCCTGATCAAGGTCTGGGCAAGAGAATCTGAGCTAGAACCAAGAAGACCAAGGACAAGGAGCTAGAGAAGGACATCTAGAAAATAAAGGACTCGGAAACCAACATGTAGCTGATGGAGGCTGAGGCAGATACTCTTTTGGTGGACCTTTCTTGAGGTTCCCTGGCTTTTTCTGTTGTCTCTGGTTTAAATCTACATTTTTAGATGCTTAGCTTGTTTTTTTCTCTAGCTTTTTAGCTTGTTTCACCTTTCGTTATGTTATTCTTTAATCTTCTTACTGTATTATCTTTAATTACTTTGTTCTAGGTTTCAGGAACCCTGTAAAACCTATTTTACTTAATCAAAAACATTGAGTACAAAAGCTAGAGATCAAAAAAGTGGGACTAAACCAATCTGCATTTGTCCATATCACTAACACATTCTACCTTGCCAATCACTAGGTTGTATGTTCAAAATATACATGTCCACATAAAAAAAAGGAAACAAAAACATTGCAAGTCATCTGATGCTTTCCACCATACTAATAATCCACCATAACAAGAGTTTACTACCATATGAAAGTCCATCAACTCAAAATATAGGAACATCGTAGGTAATGTAATACAATTGCTATGACCATGTGTGCCTACTAAGACATGACTAAGTTAAAACATTATTGCACCCTATTTCCCATCTTTCTAGCCCAAGCTTGTAGGTACTCGTCACGTCATCACACACCTACTAGTCATATTACCATGATACCTAGTTGCATTCACAACAAAATAAAACACGTAAGGCCACCATAGTCCATTTAAGATGAATCAACTTAGAAATAATTGGTAAAATAAAATTGGCTCTACAAATTAAATCGACATTGAAAATTCAAACTAGAAATAGTAAAAATAATAAAGAGGCCACATCAAAAATAATACATTATGCGCAACCAATAGATATGAAATCATCTCGTTTGAGTCAGGAAGAAGACACAAAAGTCATCAAAGAGGAGGAAGAAGACACATGCTTATTCCAAGTAGTACTCTTGTTTCAATTTATTTGTGTTAGTTTGTTAAACCTTTTCTTTCTACTTGTATACACCTAAAAATAGTCAATATCAAATATTAATTAAATTCAAGCAATCTAATTAATAAAATAAATTTTTCTCTAATATGCAATTGAATCAAATATTTAATTATATAGTTCATCTTAATTAATTAATTCTTCAAATCAAATTACATCCAACCCATTCACACCCCATCACATATCAACCAATTCACATGTCACCTCATCTATGGCTAAAGTAATTAAATCTTTTGAATTAATTAAATTGTAATTTCTCTCACTAACCACAAAAGGGAAAAAGATCGAACTTAATGAGAGAAAAGGACAAGGATCGCCAAAATGCCTTTGCTATCCTATCCATTCAATCTCAACTTGAAATCTTGACCATTGATAAAAAAACACACCCCAAGCCTTGAAAAAACTTATAAATAGGGAGCATGCTTAGTTCATTTGCATCCACTTCATTTAGAGAAATTGCATAATGTGAATTTGTGAACTTATATTCATTGTAGCATCCTCATAATGGCCATTTCAATGCCTTACATTTAGTTTAGTTGATTTCTTAGCTAATTGTGCATTTTTCTTAGTATTAGCATAGATATCTTGCATCAGGGTTTCAGCAAGAATTTTAGTCCACTTTTTGGCCAAAAAATGGAACTGTGTTTCCTATTTTTTCAAGTTTGTCTTGTTTGAACTGAATATTTGAAGCACTTAAAGACTAAATCCTTAAAAATTTAGTAATAGAAAATATAGTACTCAAAGTATCCTTTCCTAATATATATTTTATTTTATACCCATATGATAATTGTTTATTTTTAATAGGCATTACTAAAGCCCACATTTTAAAAGTCCATGTTTTATGACCATACTAGGTACGTGTATAGCAAGAAAAGTTTGATCCAAATGAAACTATTTCTCTGAATCCTTTTGGGGAATGGTACGTAACTTAGTTAAGATTGATGACAATAATTTTTGTATTTTTTATTCAATAATTTTTTTTTTAATTATTTCTTTATTAGCCATAATTGTTATTTTTAAAGTCTCGTGTATGGCAAGCATAATGTGACCTAAACATATGATTTTAATTTTTTTTTAAAATTGTATATAATTATCTCTAGTTTGATTTCATATAATTATTTTTGCAAGAAACTTTCAAATAAAAAAGTTTTTAAAATGAAAAAATATCTTGTTCTCTAGAGGTTTGTAGGCCTATTTTAGTAGAAAATCAATGAAATATAGAAAATTAATCAAATATATAAATAATTTACATATTTCGAATCTACACAGTAAGATCTATTATGGGTTTTTTCTGTCAAAACATTCTGCAGAAACCTCATTCTAATTCATGTCCAAAGTGTAAAAATTTTCTACAGATTGAAAGGGTCTCCAACATTCATGTCAACCCAGTTCCAAAGCTCATGGTCGGTTGACCAACCCATTTCCAAAGCTGAACCCGAAGAAAATTAGGTGGGAAATTTCAAAATTTGGGGAATGGGGTCCCAATTATAGAATGTCACCAGGTTCCTTAAGTGTACATTGTGGGATCAGATTTCCAAGGAATGGTATCCCCTACAAAACGACACCCCACTTGAAAGTGAGGTCACTTTTTTTTATCATTTAATTTAAATTTTACTAAAAAAGTTTACTACATTAACAATGTACCGATAGTTCGACCGAACACAATGGATTCTGCAAAGTTATTTTGGTTTTTGTCTTGTTGATACATTATTATATTCACCATGAGAATGATTCAATGATTGGGAGCATCTTGGAGTATTTTTTTTTTTGAAGTGAACCATTGAAGGCATTATTTGCTTGATTTGAATTATCAATCATAGGATCTAAACAATGTCAAAAGAGGAAAGGAAGGAGGGATATGAACCCTGAAGAAATGCAAGAGAGAGACCAAACATCTTAGAGATAGAAGATTGAGGATGCGCTAAAGGAATATTGGTGAAGCTTTAGGATCCACAACAATTGAAGATCCAAACATTGTAGATACCATGAGGGATGCACAAGATGAGGTCCAAGAGGTGAATCCAAAAGATAATATGAATATAGACGATAATGAATGTCCATCATTGAATGGACCTATTAATGATGTAGAAAATGTGGCAACAAACATGAATCTAGGCACATCTTTAAATCCACCTTTGAATGATACTAAAATTATGGTAATAGATAATACCCTTTATAGGTTTATTACAAGCATATATAGGTGTTGAAATTGATTCAATTACTAACATAGTTCTTGAAAGAATTCATGAAAATAAAAATACCCATAGTTTTGTTGATGATGAAAACCATTTTGTTGATGCGAATGAAAATCCTCCTGAACATGTTGAAATTGAAAATCCTCCTGTTGTTGAAATTGAAAATCCTTCTGTTGGTCAAAATGAAAACTCTTTAAATGTTGTTGACAACGAAAAATGAAAATCCTTTCGTAGATGAAAATGAAAATCTTTTTCAACAAGGTACAACTGAGAATTCTAACCGTGATGATGATACTGAAAAGTATTTTTTAAATATTGAAAGTAATCTTTTGGATGGTCTTCCTGGTAAGCTATCTTGAAGGCAGATAAGCAAGTATGCTAATAGAATATACAAATAATTCTTTTATCAAAAAAATAGCATTTCAATGTCGACTTATGATGCAATTGATGAGAATGTTGAAAATGAGAAATAAAATGAAAAAGTTAGGAATTTATGAGAAACAAAATTAAAAAGATGCATCAGTTAAACATGCTATATCTACTGTAGCTTGTGTCATTAAGTACATATTGGAAAATAAAGTTGATCTAAAGATAAGAATGTGGCACGACGAGTTATAACACCTGCTATAGTCAATAAAAACACTTAGGATAAAAGAATAGTAAAAAGTATCAGTGGAATTTTAAACATGCATCCTAAAACATTGGTAAGAATAGAAAAGAGAAGATTAAGTATCAAAAATGATCCAATCAACCATTGTTGGAGTTTTAGTGGTAGAATCCCATGATTTGACATGAAATTGAATCCTAAAATCAAATCTTTGGTTGAAAAGTATTGGCATGATAATACAATGGTATCATCTAATGCTAGAGATGTTTTGAAATAAAGATTGGGTTATTAAATTCATGTTCCTCATCCAAAACACCTATTAGACACCACCAAAACTGAATTTTATAGAATTTTTTTTTATTAGGTTGTGTTATCTGGACATATTACCCTTAGTGAAAGATCATTTGAAAAATGTAAACCTTGGTATGTGAAAATCAATAAGCAAGGAATATCTTGTTATTGTAAAACACATGTTCAATTTCATTATTACTATGATTTTTTCTGATTTATACATTGTACTTTACATGATAACATCAATATGTAGGATTGTGGTATTATATACCACTAGAAAAAATCAAGGATTTGTTCTGTGAAAGATCTAATGGGCAATTTTTTTAAGGTCTAGTATTTCAGGGCAGTGCACTACTTGTGGATTTTTTGCATTATTAGAACAACGTATGCATGAAATTAGTGAAAATGACTTTGGCCAACAATTGGTGGATGTTAAAAGATCTAAGAATATTGAATATCCTTTAAAATATGGGAAAATTGGAAAGAAATGCTAATTAATCACAAAAAACTTAGTGTACATGCATTCATTTCAGAATTCAAAAGTAAGATCACTCCTAAATATGTGAAACACTCTCAATATGCTAGATGACTTGATAGGAAATTTTACACGTGTATAAATACATTTCCAATTGGCACTATACTATAAGTAGTTGACTTTGTAGAAAACTATACTATTGCACCACAAGAGGAAACTCAGGATCAATACTAAAATTCAACGCAAGTCGTTATGTTTTGTTCATGTTGTTTATAGACATGTACATGATAGTAAATAGGATGATATAAAAATTTTCAGGGAGTATCATTTCTATTTGAGTGATAATCGGATGCACTCGTCAGAGTTTTTTCAGTATTGTTTTGAAATTTTTTATATTAATTTAAGAGAACGGGAAATCTAGATGATAGAATATTTCATATGGTCAGATAATTGTACATGACAATTCAAGTATACTCTAATGTTTTACTGGCTTACTAGGTCTCACAAGTGAACCAATATACCAGATATGTAGATTTTTTTTGAAGCTGGACACGGTAAAGGAGAACATGATGGAGATGGTGCATGTGTTAAAAGAATTTTGGCTAGAGAACAATTAAAATTTGAGGATGTAGCCAAATTTAAAGATGCATGTGCTATTTTAGATTGGTGCAATTCAAAATTATCTGCAGGATCCAACAAGAACTCTAGAATTAAATGATTCTTTTCATTAATCAATGAAAATGAAATTCCACCAAGACTTGTTTGTCATACAATTATTGGACCAACATCATGGCATTCATTTAAGAGTTATGATGCAAGCACACAAACATTGTGGTCAAGAGAGCTTGCATGTTTTTATCAATTTTGTATTTCAAGTGATTGTGATGCATGTGAGAATAAAGAATGGGTCAAAGAATGGAAATAAAGATTCATGAAACCTTATCAAACATACAAGCAATATGACACAACACTCGAAGACAATGATCAACTATTTGCATCAGATGATTATGATCAAGTTTCAGATCTTATACAAGAAGGTAATTGTATTTTTTTATGTCACTTTATATTTGAATATAATTATTAGTCTAAGTTTATTATGGTAAATTTTTTTCTATAATTTTATTTCACATGTCAATTAGCCATTTTTTAATCAACAAGATATGTGTATGTTGTTGTTGCACCTAAGAAAAATGAAAAGGAAATAAATTATTGGTTGACTAGATGTGTTGAGAGAAAATCTAAGTTAGTACAACCTAGATAAGATGATGATGAATATCATTATCCTACAGGTTGGGTTGTGGTTATTGGCACATCTTACGAAAAAATCTAACAAGGAAGAATAGTTTGCCTACATTTGAAGAGTATGAAACACATAATAAGATTATTTACTACTCGCATTTGCTTATGGAAACAAAAATAAAGCTATCCAAATATCATGGGAGACCTTCTAATAAAGCATTGTGGTCAATTTCTATGGAAGAACATGAGACAATTATAGATGCGCTATAGAATAGAGAAGATGTTGATGGTACAATGGAACAAGTAAATATAGGTTAGTATAAATGTGAACTTCTAGAGTTTGGGGTAACTTCATATATATAATTTAAATTTTTTTTACATCACCTAAACATATTAGAATCTTATTATTGATGCATTGTAGAAAATAGAGGATGCATATGGTACAATGATATAAGTAAATACAAGTAAGTATATATGTGTACTTTTTAAAAATTTTGATAACTTAATATATAATTTATTTTTATTTTAACTCACCTAAACATATCCTAATCCTACACCCCAATAGGAAACCCCTTAAGACATCCTAATTTTATATCTCCTTAAGACATCCAAATTTTAGGTCCCATTAAGACACCCTAATTTTATATCCCCTTAAGACATCCTTGTTTTAGGTCCCCTTAAGGAATCCCCTTAAGATATCCTACATCCCCTTAAGACATTCAATTTTTAAGTGCCCTTAAGGCATCCCCTTAACACATCCTAAATTTAGATCCACTTAAGGCTTCCTCTTAAGCCATCATATATATCACATCCTCAAACTGAATGTCCTAATCCTACATCCCCTTAGGATGTCCCCTCAAGAAAAATACTCAAGGAACCCCCTTAAGTTCACATAGGATTTTAATGTGCCTCATTTTAAAATGTTGATGAATGTAGGTCTCCTCCCTTGATGGCCAACTCCACTATTTGCAATGAAGAAAGAAGCTAAATCTATGAAAGGAAATGCATGTTTGATTGAATGAAATGAATGCCTTCAATAAAATATTTATTTTCTTGAACTCCTTGAATGCACCTTGAACTTAATAGCTTGCAATTGATGGATTGAACATATATGTGATGGATCTTGCTTTTAAAAATGGTTTTAATGGACATACAACTTGTGTATCTAGAATGTGGATTGATTATTGAATTCTTGGATGATCAAAAGAAGTGAGTAGGCCTCCCTTTATACCAATTTTGGGTGTCAAAACAAAAAGGGTCGACTGCACTGGGCGAGAAAATATGAAAAACAATAAAATGGGCCCAAGTTCCTATGAAACTAATGCTTCAGGTATAGGTCGACCTTGACCTGTACCCTAGGTATAGATCAACTTTGACATGTACCCCATGTACAGTTCATCTTTGACTTGTACCCTAGGAGTCACAATCCATAGAAAAAGCCTCATGATCTCAGGGGTGCAAAGAAACGAACAGAAACAGACAAAAATCAAGGAAAAAGTGGAAAATCAAGCATAAATGTATCCATGTTCTAGGAAATCACTAAAATGTGGCCTAAAAAGGTCATTGAGATTTCATATTAATGGGTGCTAAATTTTAAAGCGGTACACCTACAGACACCTATTCGCACGTAGGAATCCATCATTTCGAAGGCAAGGGAAGGAAAATTACTATGCAATGTCATTTAGCAGAATTATCTAGTTCTCCAATGAGACATGATCATTAAGTTCCCATCTAATAACATGTGGGGAATTAACACCCAAATTTGTAAGTCTATCTGTAACTTGATTCCCCTCATGATAAACATGGGAAATGAAATAATATCCAAAGATATTTAACATTAAAATGCAATCCTCAATAATGCTTTTGATCGCCCAACTTGGTGGGATAAACCCTTCAGACAATTAATAATATTCAAGGAAAATATTTGAATTAGTTTGGAATAGACAATTAAAATTTGAATTAGGCAATCTAGGCCATACCATGTGGCCTAGTCTACAAATTTTGTTGCACTATTTTCTATCAAATTTAGCAATGCAATACGCCCTCACAAGCTAAATGTTATAGGCTAAATGTTATAAGAAGGGTGCAAACTAGAGAGACATATAACTACCTGATCATTACTGTAAGATACTTGAAACCAAGAGAAGAGAAGCAACCATGACCAAGTTAACCCTCAGATCAATTAAGCCAATGGCTAGAACGAACAATAAGCATATCCAAATCCATCATGGTTGATCATCCTTTTGTAGAATCGAATTATATAGCATTGTTGTGGAGACAAGTATTTTTATTCCCTCTAAATATGTGAAAATTAAAAAAAAAAAACATTATACATCCATTTTCAATGGCAAATCACTTACCTCTAATCAAGAAGAATATGTTTTGGATATATGTGTGTACATTCCTTTCCTTGAAGTATTATCTATATTGGAAATCTTTAATCATATTAATTTTTTTAATCTTATTGTATTCATTATTATTATTTATTCATATCCATGTATTGCAATCTTTTTGTATGTTACTAATTGATATAGCACAAGAGAAAAAAATATGATATTAAAATGTGTATTTTTATTATTATTTTAGGTATCACAATAACCCAACCAATTGACTTTTTTCCTTAATCTAACCATCTACTATTTTTCATGTACCCACTGCACACCAAAATGTTATTGCTAGTATGTTGTGCTATTTTATCGAATCCTTGTCAAGAGAAATTTGTGAAACATCAAGAGGAGCTACATCACAAATTGCCTCATCTTTGAAAGGCTTGATAGAATATTGAAGATGACATTGATTATTCACTTGAATATCTCCCTCTTGATCTACCCACCCATGGAGTAGGGTTGTGGGTGTGCTATTATTTTCAAATTCAACCTTGTTATGGTCTCAGTAGATATTAAGTTATTTTGGCTACCGCTATCAATAATAAAAGTATAGGTTTCCTCCGACCCACATCAATGAATGGAAATGTCTTTCCTCATCCTCCCTGAGAAATATTTTTCTTGTAGATACAATGGCATATGGGTCATCCTAAATGACCTATTTATTATCTTTTTCTTTGCAAAAATCTATAATCTTAGGTTCTACATTGTCTTATGTGTTTCCATCATTAAATTATTTATATTTCTGCAATCTTTTGTATTATGAGAGGGACTTCTATGCACTTCACACCACATACGTATATCTTTTTATGTTTTCTTCACAACCCATGCCTTGTTGGTTGGTAAAATAGAAAATGAAGCTTTGGATGTTTTCTTTCGTACATGTATTCTACTTTAACATTTCTATTTGTTGTTCGTAAAATTATCCCTCCTTCCTTTTTTCTTGAATTTATCCTCAATCTTTTAAGCATACTTGAAAGGAGTGGATAAAGTCTCTACATTTAGGAAGTCCATCTTAGTTTGGATATACATATGTAGTCCACTCTGATATTTCAAAACTTGATTCATCTCCAAGTTATTGATGCCAAGTTTTGTTGGGAGAGCATGAAACATATTGGTATACTCCTAAGCTGATTGGTCCTTCTTCTACAAGAATAATTGCCACTACATATATTTCTTCTCATAGGTATCCTCAAGGTATCCTCATAGGTATCCCCTCTTATGTGTTCCACAAAATCTCCTCATGTGGGATTTCTATACAAAATCTCAAATTCTCAGCCATCTCGGGTTCCCAAATTGTCAGTTTGCTAGTTTTACCTACGTCTCAACTTTGAGGAAGGAAAAGATGATATTTTCAGAAGCCAAGAAGCTATTAATAGAAAAATATCATTCCAACTTGGATAACTAGTCATCAACAACATCTGCATCAAGTTCCCCTTGAAATGTTGGAATATTAAAATTCACCTACACTTTGAATGGGGTATGCCCGCCAAATGTCAAATTTGTGGTATTCGTTCGTGAACCTTGATTTTCAAGGATCTGAGAAAATTTCTCCATCATTTCCTGATGTTTCTTGTTTAAGGCTTCTTCCATCAACATTTTGAATAACTCTTCTATTCTATTAATTTGAGTTACCATCTACAATCATCTACATCTCAAAGGTAGGTAATCTGAAGGATGCCTTGTTGTCCACCCAAATATCCAATAAGCTAACCGTGTGCGATAGGACATAGAGGAGTGGACCTAGCTCTGATACCACTGGTCTGAATTATGGTTTTGGAGTACAACACTTGGTGAAAACCCTGTGATATTGACAAACATGTTATGAGAGTGAAAAAATTCAACAATAATTTATTTAAACCCAAAAGTCATTCCATTCCCTTTGAAAATTAGTTCATACATTATTTATGTGATCCCAGGGATCACCAAAATCCCCTTGGAACAAAAAATGACCAATCTGAAATGATTTAATACTATTTTATAAGCACACTCAAAGTGTTTAACCACCCAAAAATATATTATGTCACTGACTCAAGTATAAAATTAAACTTTCATTTTGTTTTGGTGTTTGAAAAAGAGCCTGATCACCCGAAAATACATTATGTTGGTGAGTCAGTTGAGAACAAAAACTTAGAAACTGGTTTTTGTATTTAGGAGAGAATACAAACATCCTCACTTAGTTCTGATTCGGCTTTGAAACACTTTTCTATTGAAGATTAGGCTGAATTCAAGGTCATTTTCTTTGTTTCAAAAAGTGGGCATTTTGATCTCTTTCAAACGAGGAAAAAGGTCAACAATATTAAGCTATATGTGAGATGGGTGTTTATCATGGACAACTGTGAAAGGTCATTCTAGAGTATCTACAATTTTTGAGCGAAGTTGTAGACTTTGAGATTCTTCCTCTTCACATATCTCATGTAAGACTCTAAAAGATAATAAAATTTTGAAGGTCATCAAGAAGAAATTGGTTACAAAATGTATGGAATTATTCTTCGAAATTGCAGAGAATAGGGAAGAATACTCCAAGTTATATGAGGCTTATTATAAAAACAACAAGCCAGGTGTGGTTTAAGGCAGTCAAAATTATGCTAAAATGGTAGATACTCTATGATATCATTCAATAAAAAGTGGTGATGAATGACTAGCCTAAAGTATTGTGTCCCCCACATGAAGGATGGAAAAAATGACCGTACTCATTAGAAGTTGTTTTTACATGGAATGTCTTGAGAGACTTCTTGAAAAAATCTAGGTGAATCGTATGAAATGCATGGAGTAATAGATGTAGAGGTAGTTATGGTGATTCGAGCTGTGATAGTTATGGTGGGGTATGCGTGCACAATTCCTAAGTTTTACTAAATTTGATATAACTTGGAGAAGTCTTATTCATAATGTTATTGAACAAAATTTCAAGAAGTTAAAGTCTTATGTAATGCTTCTCTAGACTTGATAACAAAGTGTGTTATGAATAAAAATATTTGGACATGTTATGAATTAAGATGTGTTATTCTACAACACATATTTGGACTCATTTAGATAATAAAATATGTGCGTGTGTCTTGTATGGCATGTACCATAATGAGATAAATTGAAAGTATTGTAGGATTTAAATTTATAACGAAAGAAGTTAATGACCTTAGTTTGCTTCAATAACAATTCAAGCATGTTATACTTTGTTGTATAAATTCAACATAAACATCAAGCGATAAATTGTGTGAGATGCCTAAGGATATATAAATGATACGTTTTCTATTGTATAGCTAAGTATGCTTGTAATTTCTCTTGTTGTTTCTAAATTATTCTACAATCCTTGGCTAATAACTAAACAATGTTGATGAACAATCAAGTGTATTCATTCAACTCTTTATATTTGGTCCATTTGGCCATAATATTTAATGACTATCTTCCAAAAAATCAGCTTAGAATAGGCATTTAAAATTTGAATTAGGTAGTCTAGGCCATATCATGTGGCCTAGTCTACAAATTTGGTTGCACTATTTGCTATCGAATTTAACAGTGCAAGAAGCCCCTACAAGGTAAATGTTATAAGAAGAGTACAAAATAAGGCCCACAAGAACAAAATGGCCAAGTAGAGAGACATATAACCAGATTATCATAACTATAAGATACATGAAACCAAAAGAAGAGAACCAACCATGACCAAGTTAACCCTATGATAAATCAAAGCAATGGCTAGAACCAACAATAATCAGATGCAAATCTATTGTGGTCAATCATCCTTTTGCAGAATTGAATCATATAGCATTGCTATGGATACAATTATTTTGATTCCCTCTAATTATGTGAAAATAAAAATAAAAAATTAAATAAAAAATTATCTATATTCCAAAGCTTTAATCATATTCATTTCTTTAATCTTATTATTTATATTTATTTATATCCATGTATTGCAATCTATTTCTATATTACTAATTCATATAACACATGACAAATAATTATAATATTAAAATGTGTAGTATTTTTCTTATTTTAGGCATCACAATAACCCAACCCATTGACATTTTTTCTTAATCTAACCTTCTACCTTTTTTCATGTACCCACTACATACCAAAACTCTATTCCTAGTATGTTGTGCTCTTTTATCAAATCCCTGTCAAGAAAAATTATGAAACCCTAAACTCTTTAGTCCTAAACCTAATTTCTTCTCCTCTCAAGTCTTTTATCCCTTGCAAAAACATGTTTTCATTCTTCTTTGTTATTAATTAATGGTGTAGATCTGAGGGTCACCAAGAGAATGAATTTTAATGGCTTATTTATTTTATTTTATTTTTTTACTTTTATTTTTCTTCACTTAAACGTTTTCTCTATGGTTGTTTGTTTTATTCTGAATGTCTATAAACTTGCACAAATATGAAAGGGATAAATATTAAATGATCTATTTTAGCATTCTTGTTTATAGTCTATGTACAAATCTTTGGTGAAAATTTCATTTTGAGTGTATTTATGAGTAGGTAGATAAAAATTCAAATTTGAGAATGGAGTACATTGATTGAACATAGTTGGGTATGTGTAGGATCATGGTATGCCAAAAAGTAGCGATGTGAAAATGAAGTCTTGATTTGTAGACTGATTGAAAAACAACTATAACTTTCAAATGGTATAACATTTCTTAAATCTGAAACATTTGTCACATTATATGCTTCACCTACTACAATAAAATTGAATTTTTTTTCAATTTGATGAAGTTTAGAATAAGTTAAGGTGGTCAGACACGAGAGTTTTTTATATTTTGGAAACGTTGTAGAAGTAAAATCATAATTAATTATTTACTTGAAAAAAAACTGGAAAAATAATATGTGTCACATCTGAACATGTTTCTACTACTTATATCTATAATTTAGTAAATTATCATTTGGTTGTGTTTAATGTAATCAAACATACACCTACTTCTTATCTTTTTTTGTCATGATTGATAGACTGATTGAAAAATAACTATAACTTTCAAACATTATAACATTTTTGAAATCTGAAATATGAGTAACATTATATTCTTTGCCTACTACGATAAAAAAAATAAAAAGATTTCAATTTGATAAGTTTAGACTAAGTTAAGGTGGTCAGACATGAAATGTTTTATATTCTAGAAAAGTTATAGTAGAAAAATCCTAATTAATTATTTACTTTGAAAAAATTTAAAAAAAAAATGTGTCAAATCCATAAATGAGTCTACTACTTATATCTATAATCTAGTAAAACAATATAATCATTTAGTTGTGTTTAAGGTGATCAGACATACACCTACTTCTTATCTTTTTGGTCCTGATTGATAGACTGGTTGAAAAATAGCTATGAAATGGTATAACATTATTGAAATAAAAAACATGAGTCACATTATATGCTTTTCCTACTATAATTAAAAATAAAAAAATAAAAATTCAATTTGATGAAGATTAGACTAAGTTAAGGTGGTCAGACAGTGAATTTTTTATATACTGGAAAAGTTGTAGCTGAAAAAATTATAATTAATTATTTACTTTGAAAAAAACTACAAAAAATATGCATCACATTTGAACATGAGTCTAATACTTATATATAGATTCTACTTTAAAAAAATATTATCATTTGGTTGTGTTTAAGGTGATCAGACACCTACTTCTTATCTTTTTGGTCCTGGTTGATAGACTGATTGAAAAATAGCTCTAAGTATCAAACGGTATAACATTTTTGAAATATGAAACATGAGTTACATTCTATGCTTTTCCTACTTCAATAAAAATATAAAAAGTTTTCAATTTGATAAAGTTTAGACTGAGTTAAGGTTGCCAAACATGGATTTCTCTATATTCTGGAAAATTTATAGCATAAAAATCATAATTAATTATTTACTTAGAAACAAATTACAAAAATTATGCATCACATCCGAACATGAGTCTACTGCTTATATCTAGAATCTTGTAAAAACGTATTATCATTTAATTGTGTTTAAGGTGGTCAGACATACAACTACTTCTTATCTTCTTCCTTAATTTTTTATACTACTACATTGAAATTTGAAATTTCACCATATACATTTTTTTTTAAAAAAAGTGCTAGTAGCTTAGAAAATAAATTCAATTTTCTACAGATTCTCTTCTTACACAGTTTTCGATATAACGTTGATAACTTGTTTAAAATTTTATGTCGATTTTCCTAACCCTGATTTCTTGATTTTCTAAATTTGTATTGGCATTAAATTTATTTATTGCCCATTCATGGCCATGGCTACATGAGAAAATGTATACACATCTTATTATATTTATTTAGTTTTAAGCATTGTCATTGGACCCCTTGGGATACACTTGATCATTCAAAAGGGTCGAAAGGGGTCATGGGGTCTTCTTAGGGGTTCTAGTAAGGCATACTAGGACCCCTAAGAAGACCCCATGACCCCTTTCGACCTATTTGAGTGCTCAAGTGTGTCCCAAGGATTCGTACCTTGGGACACACTTGAGAATTCAAATGGGTTGAAAGGGGTCATGGGGTCTTCCTAGGGGTCCTAGTATGTGATAAGGCATACTAGGA